>BKZX01026166.1:0-25090 GCA_014362285.1 Fagus crenata | reverse complement strand
AGAGAGAGAGAGAGAGAGAGAGAGAGAGAGAGAGAGAGAGAGAGAGAGTTAAATAGATTGTTAATACTTATTCTTAATTTGCTAGATTCAATATTGTGCTTATATCTTTGTCTTTTACAATGGTATTAGAATTTCAGGCTTCTTACAACCAAATAACACAAGCAACCTTAATAATGAAAAACCCCAATCAACTTTTTGTCCACCTTAGCAACTCTGAATTTTAAAAACGTTTAGAATTCTTAATTCTTTAATTAAAAACAGATATGACTAAACCCATTGATAAAATGTGTGTGACCCAATCCGTTCATTTCAAATGGTGGTTGAGGTTATATTAAATAGTTCCAATGACTTTCTAAAATTTCCTGAAAGTATGTAAATGCTGCAATTTTGAAAGTCTTGTTCCAGCAATGATGGGAGTCAAAAGCTAAAGATCAAGAAATAAGGTGCACCATCCATATCATATATGTAAATTCCTTTTTCACTCAAGATTTATAGTCCTTGTAGAGCACAAACAGAAAACATGAATACGAATTGAAAACTTTTTTAGAAATCTGGGTTTCCCACGTTTAAGCTCAAGTTTTGGTTCAGACATTTCTTCAAACATCTGAAACTTGTCTTTTAAAACGAAAACGATATGAGAGATACCACCACCATGACCAACCTACGGCCACTCTCCAACTTTGCTATTGTGGTAGATACCAAAAACTACATTGAACCATCGATGACTTCCAACTCAAACTTGAAGATTTGGAGATTCTTCCTCATTGACTACTCTTACACGGACCCTCCCACAAAGGCACCAAGCGTAGCATACTGCTGGGATCTCACCCTGCACCTGGCTCCTGAAATGGCTTGCTTAGTTGCTTGATAGGGTATTCCATTGTGACTGAGTTAGAGTTCATCCAAATCGAAGAGATTAACAAAAGAACCGTTGGGATTGAGAGAAAGAAAGTTGGTGAATGCTCTACTCGGGCAAAGCTAAAGCAATATCTCGGGTATACTAAACGCAAAATAAAAGGGAAGAATATAATTAAAAAAACAATGATGATGTGTAAAATTGTGAGGGCTTAAAAGCTGATGTGACCAATTTTTATGAAGTCAAACTAAAGAAATAAAAGTCAACAAAGCTTTGAGTTTACATATAGTTTAGATAATAGATACTAGTCGCAAACCTGTGCGATGCACGGAAAACCTTTGCGTAATATTAAATTTATTATAATTTTTTAAAAATAATTAGCTTATTATAAATATTACGTGGGATGAGCATGAGAAAATCAAACCTAGAAATTAATAGCTACAAATAATTATATATATATATATATATATATAAGCCATGCAAGGACAAAACAATAAGATATATTTCTACTCTTAATCACTAACATTTGAATAGCACCGTGACCATAGCTGCCTAATATAAATAATTGGATGTCAAGGGTTTTTAGAGTCCCACATCTACTTTTTTTAGGATCCTCAACTTTTCTTATTGTGGTTGCAAGCGAGGCAAATTTAAAATACTATTGCATGCAACATTAGATTCAACACTAAAGAGGAAAATGGAAAAAGTACTTTTTTGTTGTTTTGAACTATACTCCTCACGTATCACCATTCATTCATGAATAACAAATAAGCTAATAATTTAACAATGGCTTCAATTTCAATGAAGCAAAATTGGAAGACAAATACTTTCACGCTACTGCATTTCCCCATAACATTTGCAACTGAAACATATGAAGTAAATTGTATAGGCAAACAAAGCAATTATTTAAAAATTGTGAGGCATGAAATAAACAAATTATTTTCTATATTTTTGCAAAAACATAACAAAATGAGAATATTCACTTACAAAAAGAATGAAATTTTCACATTCAAAACTCAGATCCAAATACAAAAAGCTTTTTTCCCTTGAAATACATAATCCATACTGCAACCCACCTTCAACATTACCTTAATACACAGCTTGCTTCATATACATTAACCTGGCCAAATCTACCACTGCTACCAAAACAAAAATGCTACAGAAAACTATCCAAGAACTGGTCATCAATGGAAAAGAACTTCCCAAAAAATCATATTCATAATAAGTGAAGACTTAAATGTTCTATTGGTGGAGAATCCAGTTGTTAATCTTGGTCTACTTACACCTTTGTCAACAAACACATAATAGTTGGAGATGTACAATAGATCATAAAACCAGAGTTCTAAGGAAAGTTAACCCAACTCCAAGAAAATGAAAGAAAAAAAAAAAAAGCTCAATTCTATAACTTAAGAATTTTTCAGTTTCTTGACGACTATATAGGCAGAATGAGCTAAATCACATAATATATAGGCTGAATGCATAACGTTGTTACTACACATGTTTAAATTAGTAGGAAAAAAATGTAATTAGAATGGTTGCTCCAAAAAGCCCATTGGCTTTAGATTGTACATGCCAAATAATATAAAGAATTGAATGAGATAAGCAGTGGCGGCTCCAGGAAATTTTTCCAGGGTTTGAAGCTTATCTTTCCTATGCCACAACTTGAATCCCGTCCTCACAAAAGTGTCACCTCCCGCTTGCTTGCCAACATCTTGCCTAAATAGGTAACAACATAAACAAAATATTGCATCATTTTCTATGCTGTATTCCAACCAATTTTTGTGTTCAATAAACCAATTAGGATTAAACCGACGCATTGATCCACCAATTTCTGTTTGAGGTAAATTGTGGGGAACAATTTGATAAGGACCCTTTTGTATATATGCTCTTTTTATATTATCTTGATCATTAGGATGATAAGATGAGATATTTTCTCGTAGCCCATGATCTGAAGGAAGATTGTTCAAGTCAACACAAATTCGCTTAGAAGAAGAAGAAGAAGATGAATCTTGCGGTTTCCTTATCAAAAATTTATCGATTGTACTAGCAATTAGAAAAAGAATAAAAACTAAAATAAATTAATCAAATAGAAAAATTAATTAAATCCAAACAAATAAAGTAACTATAAGACAATTAGACAAATCACAAATAGACAGATTAATCAAAATTCCAAACAAACAATTAAATAAAGTAACACACTATCAATCTATCACAGTATCACTACAAGACAATTAGACAAATATACAGTAAAAACATAAAATATAAACTATCAAATAAATGAATAAATATTATATTAAAAACTAAGATTCGGTCAAATAGCTAAACAACTAACAAAGTAACAAGTAGTCAAGTAGTGAAGTAGATAAGAACAAAATAAGAGAGGAAAAAAAAAACACACACACACACACACATACTAGATCTGAGAGCCGAATCGGAACGGCGGAACCAGTGAACCAGTAGCAGGTGTGGGCGCGTGGCGTGACCAAGCGGTGGCGGCAGCAGCAGGCGTGAGGCGGTGCGGTGAGGGACGGTCTGGCGGTGGACCTGTGGTGGCCTTCGCAGTAGGGGTTATCAGTTTTTGGGTTTTCTCTCTCTCTCTCTCTCTCTGACTCTCTGTCTCTCAATTCAAGTATTCAACGATTGAATAAATTTGGGATTTTTTTTGTCTTTGTTCAGGGCACGCACACCGCACAGTAAGTTTAGGATATTTTTTTTTTCTTGAATAAAATAAATTTAATTAATGGGTTAGTTCAAACATTTGGGCTTAAACAAGTTATTATTTGGGCTTATTTTGTATTATGGGCTTAAATAAGTGTTGTTATTTGGGCTTTTTATTTTTGAGTATGGTAAATTGGGTTTATTAGATAAGGGTGTTCACAAATTATTTGAGGGTGTTCATAATTTTTTTTTAAGTTGAGAACATCTATATAAATTTTTTTTTTTCCTTTGATTTTTTAAAAAGTCAGGGTGTGCAACGTAGCGTCGCCCCTGGAGATAAGTGAAAGACTAAGAGCCAACACATCAATTGATCTCAAGAAACACACATGGAGAGCTAGAGAGAGATATGCCAACTTAGTATTCATAGAATATTTACAATCATAGAATATTTACAAATTATCTCATTATAGTGATATTAAACTTAAACATAGTCCTGCTTCCCATATGTACCTATACATCAAAGAATTGCAGAATAGATTCATAAACCTGACCCAATTTTTCTTTTGCGTTATTAAATTTTCTAGCTCGCTCACTCTCTTTTTTTCCTAATTTTCCAACTAAACACTCTGATTACAATAACATCACAAAGATCATAAGTACCAATATGTAATCATCAGCAGTGCTGGAAATATTTGCAGTTGAATAGAAATTAATAGGATGCATACGAATTTCACTTGCACAGGCTGAATACTACGAAAGGGAAAGGAGGCTTAGGATTCACAAATTTAACATTCAATTCAATCAATAGAATGCATTTGCCCTAGCTGGGTATGCCTTAAAATCCCGTACCATACATAATCTAATTAATTACCTATCAAAATGACAATTACATCATCTACTTGTAGACTTTACCATTACAATAAAAAATAATCTTCAAGCTACCTCCATACAATTATTTTGGTATATCAGTGTTTAGCATTTATATGGTCTTGAGATGCTATTTGGGGAGGAAGGAAAGGTGGTACAGATTTGACTTTCATGCTTCATTTATGCCAATTTGAGAGCATCACATTTTAGGAAGAAAAAAAAAAAAAAACAGAGGAAATCAAAGATCCTCTTAGAGGACTTTGGTTGAACACGTAGGAGATATAGCAATTTGTAGAAAAAACCAACATGCAAAATGACTAAATCAACACTTAAAAGTCTCTTTTAAAAAAATCCCTACCAAAATCTACAAACTAATCAACAATTCCCAAATTTAAAAAAGAAAATCTTTCAAACATAGTCCACGGCTGCCCATTTCCAGTGTGCCTCAAACCACCGATAATTCACAGTTGACTGAGACCCACGACCCATAGCCAAGATTATGTCCAAACCCACCGACGAATCTAAACTGAGAGATGGGGAAGGCTTCGAGCATGAGAAAATCGAAGAGAGAAGGTGGGTTTTAATAGAAAACCTCTACGATTTTAATGAAGGGCGGCAATAGAGGGAATTAATGATGGGGAGAGGAAGAGTCGAAGGAGAGAGGATTGGAGGGGGGGCGAAACGGCGAGTTGGATTTAATGGGGAAGTCAAAAAATCACATAAGGGAAGATGGGGGGAGTTTAACGCCTGAAGATGATGGGGGCGGAGGTGAGGCAGAGAGAAGAGAAAAGGTGGGATGAGAGAGAGACGGAGCAGTTATGGTATAATAAATGGTGAAGATTAAAAAATAAAAAACCGAAGCGTCAAAACTATAAAGCCAAAAAACGTAAAAATAATAAAAGCCCAACAAAATAAAAAGGAAAGTGGGTCAGATTTGGAATGTTATGAAAGAGTTGAGAGGCATGAGATGTGGATTGTTGTGTGAATGGGAAATCTGACGTGGCGTATTTTAAGAGAAAGTTAAAACCTTAACTATTAGTTTATAATAATAGATTATAGATATAAATGTCATGTGATTAAAAGTACATGTGGATGGTTAAGTTATTTGCCACGTAGGGGAGCATATCAGCTGCAATCTAATTAGGTACAATTACTGCAATGTAAATTACTTGGCCCAATTAAATATTGCCACGTCAATTAAAATGACACATCAATTCCATCTCAGATCCACCTCTGCTATGTTACTAACAGAAACTGCTTCCGTTAACCTCTGCCGTCTAAAAAAAGTTCTCAATTTCTTTTCCGCTCAAACTTTGTTTCACGCCTGAATTTCTTTTCCCCTCTCTTCCTCACGCCTCTCTCTCTCAGAAACACAGAAATGGAAGCAAGCAACCAGATCTGAAGCTCAATCCGAAATCTGAATTTCTTTTCCCCTTTCTTCCTCACGCCTCTCTCTCTCAGAAACAGAACTAGATCTGAAGTTGGATTTCAAACCTTCAGGTATTTTTATTAATTTATGGGTTTGCATATTTTGTTTTCTGGTTTGCAAGTAATAAAAATTAATCTTCTTAGCTTGTTCAACTAGTAGGAGTAGTAATCTAGCTAGTTCAAGACCGTTTGCTGGTTTTTATCTGGAATGATGTAGAATAGGATTTGGAGATAATCTTGAAGGATGGTTTCACAGAAAAAATGGAGTATAGCTATCACCTGATTGCACCTAACATTTTCTGATATTATGTTTATTTAAACAAAATTTATTATTATTATTTGCTAAAATTCTATACTGTTATTTTTGTCTTTTCCATAATGATGTATGGTATTGGTTAAAACTAATTTTCAAATAACCTGTCTTTGACATAGATATGGATGTATCAAATTCACTCAATGATGCAACAGAGAAGGAGTTGGGGTCTGAGATTAGCATACCAAATTTGGTGCCAAAAATTGGTATGCAATTTGTATCAGAAAATCATGCATACATATTCTATAACGAATATGCTGGGTCAATTGGCTTTAGCGTTAGAAAGGATTTTGTGAACAAATGTAAGGAAGATGAGATTGTTAAGTCTCGAAGGTTTGTTTGCTACAAAAGGGGTTTCCGTTTACTAGACAAACGCAATAGGAATGTGAAAAAACCTCGTAAACATGTGAGAACAGGTTGTCCAGCACAAATGACTATATCTCGTCAACCTGATGGAAAATATTTAGTCATCCATTTTGAAAAGGAGCATAACCATGAGCTTGTACCCCGTGAACAAGCTCACATGCTGCCCTCACAAAGAAAAGTGACTGCTGCCCAAGCCATTGAAGCAGATATGGCGGATAAGTCTGGGATTCCACAGAAATTAGCCTTTGAGTTTATGAGTAGACAAGTAGGGGGACGAGAAAATGTGGGTTATCTTTTAGTAGATTATAATAACCATTTGCGTTCAAAGAGGAACAAAGCTATGAGAGAGGGAGATGTCGGAAGTTTGTTGAGTTATTTTCAGAAGCAACAAGTTGAGAACCCTTCATTTTTTTATGCGATACAACTTGATGTTGATGATCTAATAACAAATGTTTTTTGGACAGATGCAAGAATGATAATCGATTACAGTCATTTTGGTGATGTAGTTTCTTTTGACACAACATACAAGACAAACCAACTTTCTCGTCCACTTGCAATTTTTGTTGGATTGAACCATCACAGAGAAATGGTTATTTTTGGGGCTGCCTTATTGTATGATGAGTGTGTTGAATCATTTGAGTGGTTGTTTAAAACTTTTATGCAGGCAATGTCTGGAAAGAAACCAATTACAATTCTTACAGATCAAGATCATGCAATGGCCAAGGCAATCAAATCTGTATTTCCTGAGGTAAATCATCAGTTATGCATGTGGCACATGTGGCAGAATGCAATGAAACACTTGGGGCATTATTTTAAGATTGAAGATTCTTTTGCTAAAGATTTAAAAAGTTGCATTAATAGTCACGAGAAGGAGGAGGAATTTTTTCAAGCATGGGAAGCTTTTCTCATCAAATACAATCTTAAAGATAATGATTGGTTGGCAAGCAGATTTAAAGAGAGGGAGAAATGGGCAATGGTGTATAGGAGGCAAACATTTAGTGCTGGTATGAAAAGTACTCAACTGAGTGAGAGTTTTAATAGTTGCTTGAAGAAGTACTTGAACTTTGACTTAGATGTAATGCGTTTTTTCAACCATTTCGAAAGGGCAGTGGCTGACCAATGCTATAATGAAATGAAATCTGACTATGACATGAGCCAGCGCATCCCAGCCTTAAAGGTAAATGCAACAATGTTGAAGCATGCTAGGGAAATTTACACTTCTAACATTTTTGATTTGTTTCAAAAAGAATTTGATAAAAGTTGTGATGTTATGGTTACTTTGTGCAATGAGAATAGTTCTTTGTTTGAGTATAAAGTTAGTTTTCTTGGAAAACCCAGAGAGCATACAGTTGCATTTGATTCCTCAAATGACACAATTTGTTGTAGCTGTAAGAAATTTGAGTTTGTTGGGATTCTTTGTTGTCATGCTTTAAAAGTGTTGGACCTAAGGAATATCAAGATTATTCCAGGAAAATATTTTATTAAGAGGTGGATGAAAAGTGCGAAGGTTGGAAGTGTAGAAGATGTCCATGGATGTATTGTAGAGGAAGACCCTCGCTTGGTTATGTCAAGTCGCTACAAAGAGTTAAGTCGAACTGCAATTAAATTAACAACATGGGCTGCTGAATCTGAAGAAGGATATAATATTCTTAATGGAGTCTTTAGAGAAGGAATGCTTGAGCTAGAAAGGCTATGTGTGAGAAAATGTGATGCTTTCCAAAATGACAAAACAAAGGTAATTGAAGGTACAGAAACAATTAAAAATAAAGATGGCAATGAAGAAGTTATTGTTGGAGATAATTTGAATAACTTAAAATCAAAAGGGCTGAAGAAAAAGGAACGTGCTCCAGGTGGTAAACGTCGGCTTATGAGTTCTCTTGAGCAAAGCTTAAAGAAAAGAAAAGGTGGAAGTAACTAGTTGTCTACCCCAAATATTATTGCTGGCAACCAGGTTTGCTTTGGTCACCTCTAAATAAGTTTTAAAAATAGTTTCCTTTTGTCTATGGTTAGTTGTTTATGTAATGGTTGCATTAATTATTCTTTTTTCTCTAATGTACAGAGCTCAAGAACTAAAATAGTTTCGCCACCTCTACCATCAAATTTTGTTCATTCATTGTCATATCAGCATCCATCATATTACCAATGGCAACTACGTATCCTTAATCCACAAATGGAGGTAGGTTAGAGAGCTTTTGGTCTTACTATGATTTTTTAAAATTATGCTGAAATGTCACTTACTTTGTTCTTCTTTTGAAAGTGTTTGCAAAGTTCTCAAGAAACTATCAACACTCAATGTTCATTAGCAGCTGGCGTAATGGTAGGTTCACAAGCATACTCCATGTTAGAACAATCATCAAGCTTTCGTACTCAGCAACAAAACCAACCAACCATCCCTTATCTTAGGTTTGTGTTATTAATTTGCTTTTACATATTCACACTATTTGGTACATTTTAATGTTTACCCTTTTGTTTTTCCAATTTATAGGAAATAAAGAGCTTCCTTCGATCCAAATGCTGGTGCAACACTATATTACTTCCTGCAATCAAAACAGAGTTTCCTTCATTGCATGCATGTTTATTTATTTTTAAGTTCAAAATGGTGTATGGAACAATAGATTCCAAAATGGATTTCTACCTGTTTATTATTTTGTAGCAAAGACTGTCTTTGCACAACAGCTCTATAAAAATCATGTATTGTTATTTGGCATTCTTGTCCATTAGCTCTCTCCTCGTGCATGCATATTTGCCAAGAAAGTGAGAAAAATAGTAGAGAATCATGTCAGATTTAAAATTTTCACAGCCATTAGTATTAGGATATAAGCTTTCGTGAAATACCATAGCATTCTTGATGCAAATTACATTCTGTGCTCAGAGTTTCCGCCATTCACATTCAGAAGGAAAGGAGTAGCAGATGCAAAAAGTTATCATTTTGAAGAAAAAAAAAACTCTTTTTCAACTTTCTTATCATTGAGGAATTTTGTCAAACATAACATGGGCACCAAGAATTTTGTCAAACAGAACTACAGCTACAGACTTCATGTAATCCCATTTACAAGTCATTCTGCAGTGCTTAAAAAAGCATTACTAAGTTATAGCAACAAAAAAAAAAAAAAAAAAAAAACAAATATATAGGGATCTAACCAGTAAACAAAATACAAATCCCCAACACACAAAACCTATACAATTCCACTAAAATGAATTGTGCAGTTGGAAATCTTGAGGCGCAGATGCAAATGGATGTTGCCTTCCTTCTCTGGTCTTTATTTTCGGAGTCCCCATTGCAAAAGAGAAATCCAATGTTTATGCTTTGGAGATATCATAGATACGGTTGCTTCCAAAGCTTGAACTCAATGCAAGATTTGAAACCCAACTTCAGATCTGGTTGCTTGCTTCCGTTTCTGTGTTTCTGACAGGCGTGAGGAAGAGAGGGGAAAAGAAATTCAGATTTCGGATTGAGCTTCAGATCTGGTTGCTTACTTCCGTTTCTGTGTTTCTGAGAGAGAGAGAGCAGCGTGAGGAAGAGAGGGGAAAAGAAATTGAGAACTTTTTTTAGACGGCAGAGGTTAACGGAAGCAGTTTCTGTTAGTAACATAGCAGAGGTGGATCTGAGATGGAATTGATGTGTCATTTTAATTGATGTGGCAATATTTAATTGGGCCAAGTAATTTACATTGCAGTAATTGTACCTAATTAGATTGCAGCTGATATGCTCCCGCCACGTAGTGGGTTGGAGGTAAACTATTTTCTGTAAATAATAATGACAGCCCAAGAATGAAGACTCAGGCCTGAGATTGTAAATAATATAGAGAGTTTAAGAATGGAGGCTCAATCCAATAAGTTTGTAAATAGTAACAAACAAGGCCTGAAAATTAATGGAGAATCATTGTGAAGACGAAGGTGGTGAGTTTGATTAGAGGCATGTTCTTTTTTTGCTTCAAATGGTTGGTTGGACATAAAAAATTTAGTTACTGAGCTTATTAGTATTGACTGGCTTTGGATCTGTTAAAGAAATAAATCGGCATTTTATTTGGAGAATCATCGATAGTATATGATTATGCCACTAACTTTCATTTGCTTGTACAATCTAAGTTACCAAGCTTTTGGGGGTGGTTTTTGAGTGATGCATTTTTTCAAATATTGAAATTCATTCTGCCTCCTTATTGTGATTTCATTTTAGTCACATTTGAATTAATTTCTTTCTCCAATGGAGGTTTGAGTTTTGAGCTACACTATGTCCCTTTTCCCTCAGGTGTGCAGATATTATTTCAATCTCCAATGGAGTTTTATTAACAGTGTTAATTTGATAGGGCTTAGTTCTTTTTATTTATTTATTTATTATTATTTTTTTTATGAGTTGGCATACCACATCAACCCTTAATATTATTTTAAAAAAATTGTTAGCAATATCAGTATTTTTCATCCATCACTTAATGACAAAGACCGAAATGACACATGGATGAAAGGTTAATGACCAAATTAACACATTTAAAAGGTTAGAGACCATTTTGATACAAAGACTAGAAGTTAAGGGACCAAATTGGTAATTAAATATTTTTTGCAAGAGTTTGTTTAATTGCATTTCTTCTTGTACAAGTTGAGTGAAGTGACAATCGAGTAACGTCACGCCATTTTAGGTTTGCTAGATAGTTAAGCAAAAGGCAGTTCACTTGAGTGAAACAATTTGAGTCTTCAGAATTCTTTAGAAATGTTAAAAAAAAGTGTCTTAAATTTTTATTAAACTTTTGTTTTTGTTTTTGTCTTTGTTTTCTCATTTTAATGGGTTTTTTGGGGCCTTGGGGTGGATAACATAGGGAAAACGGACTGAAGCTCAGATTGGAGGCCTAATAAGGAAATAACCCAACCTTTGTTATTAAAATCCCGATTCGAATTTTAAAATCTTACGATTTTACGATTCAACATTATGAAAACGATTCGAATTTTAACTGAATCTTAAAGGTGGTAGAATCTTAATAGAATCCCGATTTGAATCTTAGAATTTTTAGAATCCCGATTTGCTTTCGATTCTATTGCACAAGGTTTATTCGGGTTTTTTTTTTTTTGGGCCTCCAATGAAAATTTAGCTTGTATTGGGCTGATTTTTACTTTTTAGTATGTTGCCCACCCATTTTTTTTTTTTTTTATAAGAGTAGCTGGCCCATTTTTTAGTATGTTAGTAGCCCACCCACTCAAGTTTCTTTGGAGGACATCTCTTCAGATGATGAGTGGATAGCTGCAGAAGAGAGTCCAAATGAAGAATGGTCAAGTGTCTTTCATAGGGATGCTCAAGAGGAAGATGAAAATGGTAAGTGGGTTTTAAATCTTGTGAGTTATGACTTATGACTTCCTTATTAGATCTTTATAAAATTTTGAATACAATTTGTTTTTGTTCTTTTTTGCTAGGTGATAAAGATAAAGAAATTCATAATCTTAGTGATTATGAACTTGAAAATGAATTAAGAGATTTTAATGATCTTCCCATGGATCATTTAGATGGAAGCAACGACATTTATGGTGAAGGTCTCCCATTAGAGGACAACATTCATCAAATCAATGATGATCTTGGTTTTTAGATCTTGGTTATTCACATTGAACAATAAGTAATGTGTTACTTTTGTCACAAAATCACCATTGTGGAAAATGGTTGGGAAATATTTTGATTTATGTAGTATTATTATTTGGAACATTATGTATGTTTGTGGTTATGTGGTATTAAAACTTGGAACTTGAAAGTTTGAAGTTTGAAGTTTGAAGTTTGAAATTTGTCATTTGGTATTTAGTAGTTGATGACTTATTGCATTTTATAAGTCTTATGTCAAAACTTATTTATTTTTCAATGATTCCTTAACCTATGTTATGAATTATAATTATTTATTTATTTTTTATTTACGGAAAGTAGAATCTTACGATTTACGATTCAATTCGCGAAATCCTCCCAACGATTCAAGGTAGAATCCCGATTTTAATAACCATGAACCCAGCCAAAAAATACCCATTCAAGCCATGATAGTAGTATCGTAATCAGTAATCCTTGTAGAATCGCGATTCTACACGATTATACAACCCAACTCGCATTCTACCACTATTCCACCTCCTGAACGATCTTGTACCGATCTAGATCGATTTTATAGGATAGGATCGTAGGATCCTACATAATCAATATTTTGATAAACTTTATATTGATCATCATTGAATAATGAAGAAAAAACCAAGCAAAGGAAAATTTTGAAAGTGTAGTACTTTAACACGATGTCTAGAAGGAAACATGCAATTTATTTGTTATTTCCTGTAATTCTGAAAATCTGATATAAGGGAATGGAAATTGTGGCACGATTATTTATTTTCATTATTTGTGATTAGTATAAGCATATCCATTCAAACAAGAAATTAAAAACATACAATGAGATACATAATTAAAGTTAATTTGGACCAAAATTCAATATCAATGATATTTATCACAACTTGAACTCTATCACTACTTTAAAAATTATTACACGCAACTCAAAAAAAATCTTAACTTACTCAACACAACCGTTGATACTCACACTCAAATAATGAACAAACTCTCTTAACTTATTAGTACTCACATCCTAAGATAATGAAAAGCACTGAACTCACTTGCTGGGTCATCTTTCAATTTTCAAACACAATCACAAGGGCCACATTGTGCCCACACCATTATTTAGGCCACCGCCTCCCAATCCCAAGGACTTAGGCAGAGTTGGACGGAAATAAGGCAGAAGAGTTGATTTGGTTTCATCATCATCCCACTCCAATGCATCCCACCATTCTGAGTCTCCTTTTATTTCTTTTATGGTGCCTGCATTTTGTTTAGTAAGAGGCAACCTTCTGAGACTATTGCACCTGAACACTCCAATCTGCTCTATACGTGGCCATTTTTCTTTGTATTCGCCAAGAGTTGTTAATTTGGGAAGGTTCTCCAATTCCAATGTCCGTAGGTTTGGCTTCTTATTAAAAAAGAGACTCTCTAAGTTCTTACAGGTGTCCACCTTGATTACTTCTAGGTTTGGCAGGGTCAGCTTGTGGGCTTCATTTACGAGAAGACATTTCATACCAGAACAACCACCCACCTTGATTGATTTTAGTCTAAGAAATCTCAGCCCAAGAAAATTTACTAGATATGAAATACTTTCTAATCCATCCACACGATTAAGAGTAAGTTCCTCCAAATTTGGTAGTCGGTCATAGTTGCCATCCAATCCTGGAAATGGCTGTAAACCCATGGAAGATCCTGTAATAGTAAGTGATTTTAAACTAGCAAAGCCACTGACACTGACCAACTTTTTAAGAATTTGAAACAATCCGCGACACTCATCAAAGACCAGAGACTTTGCAATATCCAATAACTGCCTAATCGATTCTTGTAAGAAATTCAACGAGACACGACGGATAATCACCCTTTTGTCATTTGTAGTTGTGATTCTTGTGCGGAAGCCTCTTTCTGGACCAATGAAAAATTGAAATCCTCTTAATCTAGTTATCCAAGAAAGATCTTCAGAGGTGAGATGTGGGACCCTATTCAATCTTATGGATACAATAAGTAATCGATCAAGGTATCTGAGCTCTTCAAAAGTTGTCCGTCCTTCTTCTTCCCCTCCCTCCTCTCCCTTCAAAATCAAATAATAGGCACTCTCTGCCATATCTAGAACCTCTAAATTGGACAAGCTAGAAAAAATTCCAGCTTGGATGGTTTTTAGGTTGCGAGTGTGGGATAAGTCCAATTGCCTTAAATTGCACAAGTTTTCCATCCCTCTTGACAATTTTCTGATACCACTCAGACTAAGATCAAGCACTTGAAGTCTACTAAGCCCACCCAGTGGGGGTAATTCTTCAAGATAGACGCAATTGCTTAAGAGAAGAGTACGGAGGTCACCAAGTTGAAGTAGAGAAAGAGGCAATGACCGGATGTAGGTTCCACTGAGATTCAAGACCTTGAGTGCTTCAAATCCTTGCAAGAATCTATCAGGAACTAACTCAAGGGCACGATTGTGTTGTAGTAGTAGAGTTGAAGCCTTTGAACATTTTATCACGCAATCAGGTAGCCTTGTTATTTTGTTATTCATGAAAGAAACTCTTTTGAGAGAATTTAAATTTGGAAAGTCTCCAACTGAAATCTCACTCAATCTAATCCCTGAACGAACAAGAGATTTACATCCATCCTCAAACGAGGATGCAATCCATATAGCAACATCGCGTACAATGTCATGCATCTTCACAGTTCCCTCAACAACACCATCTTCCAACAAACAAGAGTCCTTCAGTTTTTCAATCAAAGCTATTCCTGTATTGACTGAATCCACATAGTTTTGTTGTTCATCTATCAAGCCTTCCGCCAGCCAGCATTGTACTAGTTCACTTATTTCAATTGAGAAGTCCTCAGAAAACAAAGAGCAATATAGGAAACAAGATTTTATGTAGTTACCTTCTAATGAGTCGTAACTCCACTTCAATGGCTTGTAGACCTCAGCCTCAATGTCTTCTATAGAAGGCAGTGACCTTCTCATCTCTTTTAAGGCATAATCCCACAGCTCAACCTTTTTCTTTCTTCTCATAGCTGCTCCAACTACGATGATGGCCAGAGGTAATCCGCAACATTCCCTAGCAATTGCTTCTGCAAATGGTCTAATTTCTTCCAAATGAGCCACATCCCCTGCCTTTTGACAAAACAATTGCCAAGCTTCTTCATCATTCAAGACATCTATTTTAACATCAAAATCGGTTAACATACTCCTACAGACTTCCTTACGTCGAGATGTCAATATGATCTTACAACCTTTATGAACTTCAGGCTGTGGGACACCCAAAGTGTTCAAATCAACTTTCTCCCAAACATCATCTAGAATGAGTAGAAACTTTTTCTCCATCTGAAGCCTCCGATGAAGTAGAATAGCCATTCTCTGCATGCTTTCTTCCGTTTTCAAATTAAATCTCTGAGCTATTTGTGCCTGGACATTTTTAATGTCCAAATTTTTGGAAACGGTAACCCAAATGACGATGCCAAAAGTCTGCGTTGAAGTAGTGTTGAGCTGATTGTTGAGGGTCCTCACTAGAGTAGTCTTGCCTACCCCTCCCAGTCCCCAAATACCAATCGTCCGATATCTATCATCAAACAATAGACTCATTGTTTTGTCTAAAGTTTTTGATGCAGTTGTTTGACTCATTGAAGGTCCAGGAATGTGCTCCACTGCTCTGGGTCTTCTAGTTGTATAAGCTAAACCAGAATCGAAACTTCTAGCTTGTAGAAGCCTTTTGATCTCTTCCAGTATTTCTTCCACTTCCTTGCTTGCTCTATACCGCTTATTGCAATTTAAGAAACATGCAGAAGGCTTCTTGTTGTTGACCATCTCTTCCTGAATCGGATTGACTTTAAGCTCAAGCTTTTCCACGTCCTCAAGCCAAGTTACGACTTCACCTAGTATTTCCTTTCCTTCTTTCTCAGCTGTTTCCTTCTCATTTTTGACGTACACTGTACGATCCACAAGGCTTTTCATGTCCTTGACCAAAACATCAAGGTTTGATGGGAGATTAAGAGTGGTGGTCATCTTAGAACTGACACAGCCACAGAGAAGGTTGCAAATTGGTCCCAATACTGCACCAACAGCCGCACCAGCCACTTGCATGCCGGAAATTTTGGTACGTGAGACGCCAGAAGCTTCAAAGAATTCACAGCCAAAGAACTAGAGAAGTGGCTAGTTCACTGGACGTGAGGAGGGTTTTACCGTCGCCGTTTGGATTTTGCTGTTGCCTTCAATCACAAATGAGATTCAAAGTTTCATTAAGATATCTGGAACTAGTACTTCATTAAATAAGTTGTTGGGTGACTGTCTAAATGGGTTTTTTTTTTTGCTTTCTTTTTTTACCATTCATGAGAGGGAACCTAGATCCCGTCCTGATTTTTCAGCTTAACCATCTAATAAAAAATTGATTTTTAATCATAAATAAAAAATTTGATTTTTGAAAAAGTTCTTGCTTTTCAATTTTTATTTTATTTTATTTTTTTGTAAAAACGGCAGAATAATTCTATTAGAAAAAATTATGTACAAAAAATATACCCAACAAAGAATAGGTGCCAACGAGATGAGGCAACCACCAAGAAAAAACCAAGAGAAAGGACTAAAGCACCATAAAATATAGATTCAGCCCAAAACAAACAAATTAATAGCAATAACAACAAAACCCCACATAAAACCCCAAAGAATTTAAAGGTTTTGCCCTCTTTCCTCAAATATAGAGCTCTCTTGCACAGAACTGCATAAGTGCTCTAAAGACCTTCCCTCCTTGACTGCTTGGAACTGCTAGTAAAGGTTCATTCCACGTTGTATCAGAGTTGAATGATTCATAACTTTTTCCCCTCCTATTTTGTATTTTTATTGTTCCATAGAAGCCAAGAGATAATGAATATTAATTTAAGGGACAATTGCTGCTGTTTTAAAACCCAAAAAATCAAATTCTTCCACGTTGCATATTGATGTTTCAACAAGCTTGTTATGCATGATATCATTCTCCAATCTAATTACGCTTTCGAACAAGTCTATTGTAAATTCACAGGAGTAGAGCTAATTTTCCTCTCAAAGAAATTTACTTTAGCAGATAGAATATTACGTAGTTCTTGCTTTTCATTTCAACCATTTTTTATTGGAGAACACTAATACTGTGCATTTATTGACCCAAAAGATTTGGGTCATTCGTGCGAGGCAGTTGGAAGGCACTTTGCTGGTTTTATATTGCTCCAAACTAAAGGATTTGGCGGGTCATTCGAATTCATTCACGTGAGGCAGTACTTTTCTGGTTTTCCCTTTTCTTTTTTTATAAAAAACTAATAAGTTTTTATTAGTTCTAATCTGGATTTGCTATTGATATTACTTTATCTATTACTAACAAGTCATCTCAATAATTGTGAAAATATTATAACAGTTTGTTATGTTCGTAGCTTTACTCAGAGTCCAAATTTAAAACGAAAGTTATTATATATATATATATATATTTTAAGAATTTCCATGTGGCGCCCACTGACTAAAACCATTTGTTGAGAATTTACATTGGGTAAATTTCATTGACACACTAGATTTATCAAATATAGAACTTTAATTGCATTAGATATTATCGTTTGTTGTATTATTGCTTAAGAGTATATCATTGTCTATGATTTTTCCAGTGTAGTTATTGATTTTATGTTTTAATCAATGCACAACCTTCAGAGAAATTTATTTTAGAATTATTTAACAAATATTTATTGCAAATCTTCCGATTAATTAATGGTTCGTAATGAAAAACCATCAATTGAGTTATCACATGATTTAATTGAATTAACAGTATTCTTATAAAATGGATGAACCTGAAGTCTATGGGTATGTTTGGTCATAGTTTTATGTTTTTCTTCTAAAAAATTGTATTTGTACTGTTCTCAAATTTTGAATCCTAATTGTTGTTTTCTACAGTTTTCAATCTTTTTTATTTTTTTGGTGATTGTTTTCAGTGGAGGGTTTTCATTTATAACTATCATAAATTTCATTCCCTTCATAAATACACAACCACACCACACTAGTGAGAAACTCACCTCGTGAGAGCCACCAAGAGCCTCCATTGAGAGCCACCTAAGGCAACTGTGAGCTACTCCCAGCCGGACGGCGCGAGACCAGTCAACTAGCACCACCGTGTGGCCTCCCTCTCATGAGCCTCTGTGTACGCCGGTCACCAAGTGAAGCCATCAGCTCCACTATGTAGAGAATAGCTCCACCACCGCCTACGACCATCTTTGGCCTCCAGATCTAGACTGATTAATTCCTCCATCTTCACCGCCTATTCTAGGGTTTGTTTGCTTGAAACCCATGCATGTGAAATCTCCCTCCACCATTATTTTTTTGTTTTTAATTTCTCTGAAATTTTTACAGCCAGCTCCACCACCGCAAGCAACCATTGTTGCCTTTAGATTTGGACTGCTTTTGCCATCTCCACATCGTATTTAGTGGGTTTGTTTTCTTGAAACCCAAATCTCCCTCCACCCTTTTGTTACTGGACTATATTTGATAGATAATGTTGAATTTGAGGCTATTGAAGAGTTGGAAAATTGGGTTGTGTTCTCAGTTCACCACCGGGTTGTGAGGCCATTTTTATAGATGGGAAAAAGAGGGTTAGTTGTGGATTTATGAGGAGGTTGAGTGTGATTATGAGAAATGACCGAGAGAGGTGATGGCGTAAAGGAAGCGATGGGAGTAATGAGATATGACCGAGGCGGCGATGGTGTACAGGAAGCAAAAAGGAGTAATGAGGAGATCGGTGAGAACTTCAGGAATTTCGAAGAAAAAGCGAAGGGGGTAATTGCTATTCATGGCCGTTGAACATGTCAAAAAAAGAAGAAAAATTGTGAGTTTAATTACTAAAATGTCACCGGTCAATTTGTACAAAAAATTGCAAAATAGTCACCGGTCTTTTGAACAGTAATTGAAACCGACCAAAAACATGTAAAAGTTGGTCTCAATTTTAGCCATTTGAGTATCAAATGAACAGTGAAAATTTTTTAATGCAAAAAGTGAGAACAATTGCCAAACAAACTATTTTGGACCCGAGCCCACTATTTTTTGGATTCAAACACAGTACCAAACATTCCTATGCATCTTTGCCCATCGTATTTCTTTTAATCTTAATTATTAGTTTTTTACAAATCTCAAAATATTATTTTATTTATTTTTACTCTTTTAAAAATGTCTCTTGAATTTCAATCTTCCTATGATTTGACAACCTTTTTCACTACTACACTATTCAACCCTCATCAAAATTAATCTGACATCATATCTCTAGGTGGAGACATGGATGTAATTCACATAGAGGATGAACTAATAAATCAAGATTAAAAGCAACGTATGAGCATCAAAACTCGTTTTTGGTTGAGTAAAAAGCATCAAACCTCAATCAGTACATTATCGTGTTTTATTTCCCAATTTCCATAATGATTTTGAATACATTATTTCTTATATAAATTAGCAACTTAAGATATGATGTAGACTCATGTCAAACGGGTTGGATACACAAACCTTGTTTGGTTATTAATTTATTGATTGCCTCCAGGTTGCTAATATATACTAAGTTGCTTAATATTGTAATGAGTTTTACTATGTATATATATAAACAATTGTTATAATTATATAAACAATTGTTATAAGTGATAAGGTAACTAAGTATTTAACTATGGTTAAAGCTTAAATTAAGAATATTTTAAGAATAAAATAATATTATGTTACTTTTAGTCATCCATTTGAGTTAAAGGGCATATATCTATTATGCGTTTACAAAGATCAAAGGGGGAGTGTCATTTTTTAAAATAAGAGGGGGCATTGTCATGTCCTCAAAACTCAAGAGAGGTTAGGATAATTGGTCCTTTTATTTAAACACTAATATTTGTCATTTAGGTATTCGGCCCAGTGGTAATCATATTTCCCAAAAAAGCCCCACTCCTCTAAGAGAGTATGGATTCAATCCCCGGGGTCTTCAAATATTAGTGTGTGTGAGTTTAGATTAGAATTTCTATCATATATAAAAAAAAAAAATAATAAATAAATAATAATAAAAAAAACACTAATATTTAATTTTGGTCATTTTATTTTAGAGTAGAAAAATATTACAAACACAACAAATTGTCACAACATTTTCATAACAAGTTGATAGTTTTTTTTATTAATTCTAATACGGATCCACCACTGATATCACTTTATTATTTACTACTAAGTACCAACAACAAGCCACCTCAACAATTGTGAAAATATTGAAACAATTTGTTATGTTTGTATCTTTACTCAGAGTCCAAATTGAAAACCATGAAAGTTATTTTTATACTTCTCTTTTTTAATATTGCTAGATATGAAAACTCAGTTAATACTGTTATATAGATTATTATGAGTAATTATTAATTTTAGATTTATTTTTATAATTATGTAATTATTAATTAACTTATTTATAATATTACCGATTTGATCACTGGTCCCATATTAGACCAAAAAAGGAGGATCATTCTACTTTCCATTCTTTGTCTTTTCTTTTCTTTTTTTAATAATAACTTTCCATTCTTTGTCCGACTTTTAAACCATGTTTTATGTATATCATTTTATGAGAAGTAGCGTATTTATTGGTCAAATTATTGCTTTATTAGCGAAGTACAACTACCCGAATGGCAATAGCAATCTCAGGTGCGGGACAATGACCACACTTGTGACTCTGTGAGTCCATTTTTATATCATTCAAAAAAAAAAAAAAAAAAAATCTCCTTGACCAAAACATCAAGGTTTGATTTGGGATGGCAATTTACATCTGACCCGTGGGTATTTGCTCCGCCCCGCCCCACCCCTAATGGAGCGGGTTTTACTCGATCCGCTGTTATAAAAAAACATGAGCGTAGAGTTTTTTTTTTTTTTTTTTTTTTAAATGTAATTTTTTGGGTAAAAATATACTTTTTGGTTCTTATATTACGAATTATTTTTATTTTGAAAGGTTTCATTTTAGTCATTGAATTTTTAATCCATGTTATTGTTGTCATTTCACTCAATGTCATAGCTAGGAATTATCGCCGCGGGGGGGGTTGATTATAACTAATAAGTATATTGAATACAAATTTATCAACTTCCGTATATTTCATATTCTTAAACTTTAATAAATATACAAAAATTGTCTAGTTCACTCTAGACATACAAAAGTATCCAAAAAATGACATCTCACATCACTAATTTATTTTTATTTTTTTATTTTTTTTTAATTCTTGACTATATTAACTTGGTAGAGAGATATAATTTTTATCATATAACAAGAGAAAAAAATGATCAACTAAATCTTAATAAATAAAACATATTCAACAAAATCTTAATAAACAAAACATATTCATAAACTCATTAAAAATCCAAAAACCCATATCCATATGGCCAAATAATGAAGAAAAATCCATATTGCCGTTGTCATATAATAATAATAATAATAATAAGGCATAAATCTAAGCATACATAGAAATTTAGAAGAAACAAACCTGAAATGTTAAATTGTTTTGTGACAGCCCACTCTCCTCAAAATGGATAATAAGAAATCAATACAGTCGTTTTTTGAAGCCTAAAACCCAAAAATTTTACAAATAACTAAGTAAGAAAAATGAAAAAAATAAATAATAAAATGATGATGATTGAGGAGGGGAAAAAGAAAAACTCACCACAACTCTCCAAAAACATCCAACCACAAAAGTTTCTCACCCTCACACAATTGCAATGGCAAATTTTGAAATTCACACCAAGCGGAGGGCGCGGCAGCTAGGAAGAGAAGATAAGATTTTTTTGAGTTGATGTTTAATGTTGACAAAATGAGAAAGAGAAAGAAAGATAGGGGAAAAAAGAAGTTAAAAAAAGTACTTTAACAATATTGGGAAAGAAGAAGAGAGAAAGCCAAATGGGCAAAAAAGCAACTGGGAGGAAAAAAATGGGTAAGAGGCAGCCGGCATGTGCATTATAGCAGCGGAGAACTTGGAAATAAAGTAAAAAAAGCAACAGTTTTGCAATTTAAAATATTGGGAAAGGAGACAAATTAGAATTTTGTTTGAAAGATTTTGTTCTTTGTGCTGTTTGGGAAGAATAGACTATTGTTCATTAGATTAATTATAAATATTTGGATAATTTGGATAACTATTATTTATTTGGGGAGAGAGATTTAGTGTCTATTGGAATACGTAAAATCTGAAGGACAATGGGGGGCTGGTTATTATTTTTGGAGGGGCTTAAATTTAATTGCTATATACACTATTAAGAAAAATTAAAATTTTGGAGACTATAAAAAAATCTAAAATTTTTGGTTTTTTTTTTTTTTTTTTTCACACTTGGTATTGCCAGATTTCCAAAGAAAGGCTTTTGTTTTGATTTTTTTAATAATTTTCTATGTTTATACTTTTAATTTTAACCGTTTAATGGAAAGTTTTTTGTCATTTAAAGTGTCAAATAAAAAAATAATTTTAAAATTTTTTCAAATAATATTTGAACCGGAAATTGAAAAGAATATATATATTTTTTTAAGTTACCACTTTTCATTTCAACCATTTTTTTTTAACTTGGAAGGCAGCTACCAAGTACTTTGCTGGTTTTCCCTTTTCTTTTTCTATAATTATTTTTTATTTTATTTTATTTTTATGATTGGTGAATAGAGCATTCCGGTTAAACATAACACTATTGTAGGAAAAATATGGTTAACGTACACCAAAAAATACTCCCAATAGATTAGCTACCCATTAGGCATTATTGATTATACCATTTTACGACAATATTTTTCTAAAAATAACTAATACTGTTCTTTAGCCAATTGATTTTTTTTTTTTTAAATTGTTCTTTCTATTTGCTCTCCCATCTCTCTCTCCACCTCTATCTCTCATTTTATGAGAATTAGCATTCCATTTGACTATGCAACCCAGACCATTAGTTACACCAAACATAATTTTTTTTTTTTTTTTTTATAAGAACACACCAAACATAATTTTATTTATTTATTTATTTTTATCATTACACACCAATTCACCAAACATAATTTGAAAAATAATGTAAACGACAAATGTATATGACCAAATTTCTCCCGACACGCCTTGGTGAGCAATTATATTTATGCATTCATTGAATCAAAATTATATTAATGCATTCTTGGCATCTTGCACCTAAAAAGAAGTAGCTTTTGTCGCTAAAACTTAAAAGAAAAAAAAAAATGTGAGAGTTAGAAAACCGATGGGTTTGACTTACCCACTATGTTTTTTTTTTTTGAATAATAACCCACTATGTTAAGCTTAGGGTGTTTTGGCTAAACATTCTAATTGGAGTAAGAGCCACAGAGAAACCACGACTTCCATGCCAGAAATTTTGCTATGTCATGTGATAAGATGCTAAAAGCTTAAAAAATTTGGATTGAGATCTGGACCTAGCCCCTAGGGTGTTAAGATACATCTTTTAAAAATTGTCAAGTAAACAATTTAAAGCCAAGTCACACTAAACCAAATATATCTCAAATGTTGTAGCCAAGCAAATTCCAAATATTTCCATAACCGACCTCCACAGTCCACACCTCCACCAGATTGAATCCGACAACCACTATTTTTAATTTTTCATCTAAAGTGTCAAATAAAAAATTATTATATATATATATTTTAAATTTTCAAATAATATTTGAATTAAAAAGTTACCACTTTTCATTTCAACCTTTTTTTTTAACTTGGATCTCGATGCTCGAGGCGAGGCAGCTGTAAAGCATTTCGCTTTTTTTTTTTTTTTTTTTTTTTAAATCTCTTTTTTTTTTTTTTTTTTTTTTAAATCTTGATCGGTGAACATAGCATTCTAGTTAAGTATGACAAAAAAAATATACTCCAAATGGATTAGCCACATATTAGGCATTATACCATTTTACTACAATTCTTTTTCTAAAAATACTTAATATTGTTCTTTAGCCAATTGATTTTTTATTTTTTAATTTTTTGTCTCTCTGCTCTCCCATCTCTCTTTCACTCCACCTCTATCTCTCATTTTATGAGAATTAGCATTCCATTTGACTATGCAACCTAGAAAGTTGGCTCCACCAAACATATTTTATTTTATTTTTTAATAAGAACACACCAAACATAATCTGAACAATAATGTAAACGACAAATGTATTTGACCAAATTTCCCCTGACACGCCTTGGTGAGCAATTATATTTATGCATTTTTGGCATCTTGCACCTAAAATGAAGCCACTTTTGGGTCAAATTTGCAAAAAAATACATTTTTTCTATAGTTTTTTGGCTAAACATGTCCCTATTAATGTTAATTTGAAAAATAGACTAATTTAAAATCGTCTTTAAAAAAGACAACTTTCAATAAAAATTTTAGACAAAAGTCATCTTTACAAAAACCAATTTTAATGTATTTTTCAAATTTAAAAAAAAAAAATTATATGAAAGTCTTCTTTACAACAACTTTCACTTGTTTTTTCAAATTTAAAAAATAAAAATTTATATGAAAAGCGTCTTTACCAAAAACAACTTTCACATATTTTTTCAAATTATTTAAAAAAAAAATTTATATGAAAGTGTTACGGTCTAAAAAAATTGTCAAGGCCGAAACATATAAAGCCTACACGGTGTGGATGAAAAGCCTACATCTTATGCCAAGGTTGTGGGTCCCAGTCGGTCCAAGCAAGTCCAAGTCCAAGCCTAGCTAGACTTATTTTTCTTCTTGCCCAAATACTAGGATCAGGCCCGTGTGACAGATTTGGCCCCAATCAGATCCACAACTTGATTTTTATTTACCTATGGCTCAACTAATTGAACTAGGCCCATGCCTTTCAAAAAGCCAGCAGGTGAGAGGGGTATAAGAGACTTTCTCTTTCAAGTCAGCTCTGATCTCAATAAATGACACGCGTGAGATTGGAAAACAGATGCCAAGCCTGTAAACCCTCATTTGGTCTAACGCGTAAAGAGCACCCATGGAAGAAGCGATGCCCATTACCTGCTGAATGAAAATATCTACTCGACAAACAGTCCCAGTCCATTAATGATCACCTAAAATCAGCAACAAGAACCGATTTCCAAGACGCCGGGATTCAGCAGC
>BKZX01026165.1:8182-20622 GCA_014362285.1 Fagus crenata | reverse complement strand
TTATTATTATTATTATTATTATTATTATTATTATTATTATTATTATTATTATTATTATTTTACGTTAAACTCTACATAGGTTATTAATATAAGTGAATTAATAAACATAGTAGATGGTACAGAAGCCTATTGGCAATTTCATTTCCTGTTTTTTGATAGCACAAACACCAAAGAAGGCAATTGGAACCCCCTCAACTTTGGATACAATGAAAATTTCTTTAGATATGGAGGTTCAAATTGAAATATCCTTAAGAACAAAAGTGCATGGAGGCAAAGGTATATATCCCAAAAATCACCAAAAAAAAAAATGCATTTGGAACTCTCAACTTTGGGTACAAAGGAAATTTCATTACAAATGGACGTCAAGACCAAAATATTCCTTTAAAACAGAAGTAAATGGAGACAAATGTTTTCTATCAATTTAAATAATGTAACTAAAAGAGAATGGTGAAAAAGTCCTTGGAGGCTATTTGATGGAGAAGCATTGCCTTAAAAACATTTGACCCTATTTGATGGAGAACCATACTTCGTCTTAATACTTCTCTTTCTTCATGAGGTGAAATTGATAAAATCTTACTAAATTGAAACTGCAAACAGCCAAGAAGAGGTTAAACATAAGTTTCGCACTAACTTAGATAAGAAAATTTCAGACGTAAAAATAACTGGCCAACCTCAAGAAACCACAAATGGTTTTTAAAACAAATGGATCAATATTGGACGGAAACCAATTTAAAGAAATAGCTTTCTATTTTTTTCCCCTTTCTTAATATTAAAGGATGATGTAACTACAACTTAAGTTATTCAGCTCAATCACAAAGCACTAAAAACTAACAATTCATAAAAATCAAAGTAAGATCTCACATCTGTAGGGGCTACTTCTGCAACATAATATTCAAATATATGTACAAAGACGAACAATTACAATACATAAGATAACTGTAATTTGTATGAACACAGATCGATGTTTAAATAGAAGATGAAACAAACAAATAAATTGATGTAAGGAATAATACACAGCATACCTGGTATGTAAGGAACAATTTTTTATTAAATCAAAATCTGATTATATTCCCATTTGAGCATTCCATAAACAAAAATACATTGATTTAAGGAACAGTACAGATCATACTTGGTAGGAACAATCAAAATCTGATTGTATTCCCATTTGAGAAATCCACCAACAATTCCATTGCACCCCTCGAAACGTGAATAGAAATTGCATAGCAAACAAAATCCAAGAAACCCGGAGCACTGAAATCATCACAACACCAGCAAGCCATCAAATTATCACATCAGAATTCCAAATGAAAAACCCGTAAAAGATTGAAAAAGAAAAGGGAAAACTAACCTCAGAAGGGGCTCTGCAATTCTGGAGAGACAACAATTAGAAATCAATATATAGGAATAACATGAAGGGAGAGCATTAGATTAGGGGTAATTATTGGGTCTTGGTCTCTCTCTCGGCTAGTGGGGCGACCACTTTATTGGGTCTTGGTCTCTCTCTCAGCTAGTGGGGCGAGAGAGAGACCAAGACCCAATAAAGTCAAATGATGAAGTCTCTCTCTCGGCTAGTGGGGCGACCACTTCAAACCCTAGCCGTCAGTGGAATTCGTCCTTGTCACAGTACAAGTATTGGTCCCCTCCGGTGGTCTCGTTACCACAGGTAGGACGGTCGTGTGTCCCTTCTGTCCTTGTGCAGATAGTTTTGGACTTTTCTGTGTCTGTTTCGTATCACCCTTTCTTCCACCTTCCTAGTCCCCACCATCTTTTGTTCTCCACTGCTCCTATTATCTATTCACACTTCTTGATAGCCATGGAACCCCTTGAAGACATGTGGAAGCGGTTCACTCTCTCTGATAAGGAAGGGTTCGATGTGGATCTGGCACATACTACACAACAATCAGAGAACATACTTGTAGCCAAGTTTCTGACCCCACGGGTCCTTAATATTAACTCAGTGGCAAGAACTTTCAAGCCACTCTGGAAGACCAAAAAGAGTTTCTCAGTCCAGGATTTAGGAAAGAACAGGATAGCTCTTGTTTTTGAAGAGGCGTTGGATTTAGAGCGAGTGCTAATCAATGAACCATGGATTTTCAACAAGTTTCTTGTGGTCTTTGAACGGCTTAGTGGTGATATTTCAATTGATGACCTGCTGTTTTCTCATGTCTCTTTTTGGATACAGATTCACAACCTCCCTGTTCGCCGAATGACAGAGGACTCTGCTGTAGTGATTGGAAAAACTCTTGGCCAAGTTGAAAAAGTAGCTAATAAAGATGATGAAAAGGGCGGTGAAAATTGCATGCGAGTCCGAGTTCATTTGGATGTTACCATACCCCTGTGCCGAGGTTGAATGATCAAAATGGAGGAAGGAAAAAAGAGTTGGGTTGCCTTTCGATATGAAAGACTCCCCAACTTCTGCTACCAGTGTGGATGCCTCGACCACGTTGAGAAAGACTGCGACGAGGGATTGCGGAAAAAGAATGCTGAATCTCCAGAAGCTTTTCAATATGGAGCATGGTTGAGAGCAGAAATGGATTGCCCCCCGCGGAAAACAATGATAGTGGTGCCTGGTATTCAACCGCGTGACAAGGCAAAAACAACAAGGGAGAGCCAGGCCTGTTCAACAACACCACCGTTCTTAGGCCATCGCTGCCCAACGCCGGAACCTGAAAAGACTCCAGTAATTCCGCCTGACAACCAGGTGCTTGATATGGAATTTGAACAAAATCTGGGAGATCCTGATTTCGTGCTTCTCCAAAAGTCAAGAGATCAAATCTTTACGGAACAATTGCATGCAATTGACGAGGCCATTAATTACGCTCCAAAAATGGATGGTCCAAATCTTCCGATTCCTGACCAAGGCACTCCCATTTTTGAAAACCAATTCGGTGCCTCATCCGTGGGCCCCAACCCTCCTCCAATCACCACAGCACCTCGTGTGATACTGGGAGACATCACTAATGGGCCTCCATGCAACACCAGCAGTCCACGAATACGAAGCTCCAAATGGAAAAAATATGCACGAGCCCACAATTCTACTACTGGGGTTCCTGAATCAACCTGTCCTCTCAAGCGCCATCCTTCATCCGAAGACACTGATCCCATTCCAGAAAAAAAGAAGAAGTTTGTGCCACACCATAGTACACCCGTGGGTTCCCTTCACAACATGGTTGTCTTGGATAGCACATTAGAAGAGATATCGGCAGAAGCTGGATTCCAGCTCTGCCGGAAGCCATGAATTGCCTCAGTTGGAACTGTCGCGGGCTTGGGAACCAGGGGACAGTTCAGGAACTAGCACGATTAGTGCGAGAAAAGGACCCCTCCATCATGTTTCTTTCTGAAACATGGATGGATGATCATCGTATTGAATTATTGCGTTGTAGATTTCTTTTTTCAAATAAGTTTGTAGTCAAGAGAATTAATAAAGGCGGTGGTTTGGTTTTGTTTTGGAAGCATGATATAAATTTAACCATTAAATCTTACTCACTTTCTCATATTAATACAGTCATTGATGGTAGCTCAGCATTCCCATGGAGACTAACATGCTTCTACGGCGCTCCTGAAACACACCTTCGTGAGAACTCATGGAACCTCCTCTGAGCTCTCAAGAACCAATTCTCACTGCCATGGTGCTGCACTGGTGACTTCAATGAAATTGTCCGTAGTTCCGAATACAAAGGGTGGTGCAGTCGCAATGATAACCAAATGCAAAGCTTCCGGAATGTTATTGATGAATTTGAATTCATAGACCTCGGCTACAGGGGACTCCCGTTTACCTGGTGCAATAACAGAAAGGGTGATGCCACCACATGGTTATGGTTGGATAGGTTCATGGCAACAAATGAGTGGCTCCTTCACTTCCATTCTGCAGTGGTATACCACTTAGACAGTACTGAATCTGACCACAAGCCCATTTGGTTAACCACGGCATCTAGGCAGATTCAAAGATCAAAGCGAAAACTATTTCGATTCGAGGACATGTGGCGCACGGAATCGGGGTGTTAAGACACAATCACTAAGGCATGGGTGCCGAAAGTGAGGGGCTCGCCAATGGTTCAGGTACAAGAAATGATCAGCAGGTGTGGCCGGGATCTAACTGCCTGGAGTCGGGTACATTTTGGTTCAGTAACACAACAAATCAAAGAGAAGAAGGCAGAGTTAAAAACAGCAGAAGAACAGAGCATCCTAGGCCGAGGTCATGATAAGGTTCTTTCCATTCGCCAAGAGCTAAACATTTTACTTTGCAAAGAAGAGAAGATGTGGCAACAACGATCTCGTGCTTTGTGGTTGAAAGACGGGGATCAAAATACAAAATACTTTCATAGTCGAGCTACACACCGCAAAAGGCGAAACTCTCTAGTGGTGCTTCGGGATGATACAGGTGAGCTCATTACTGACCATCATGAAATTGGTAACAGATTTGTGAGATATTATGAAGATCTTTTCCAGGCTGCTCCTTTGGAGGAAGTTGACCAGGTGCTGGATGGGATTAATCCAAGTGTCACGGCGAAAATGAATGCTAAGTTGACACGCCCATATATAGAAACAGAAGTGGCAGTGGCTTTGAAGCAGATGGCTCCCCTTAAAGCCCCTGGGCCAGACGGGATGCCACCAGCTTTCTACCAAAGCTACTGGAATGTGGTTGGAAAAGAAGTTGTGCAGGCTGTACTCTCCTCCATCAACTCGGGCACACTTCCCTCTTCCATCAATCACACATATGTTGCACTTATTCCAAAGGTAAAAAATCCTGAGCATGTTATTGAATATAGACCAATAAGTTTATGTAATGTTATTTATAAGCTTATCTCGAAAGTGCTTGCTAACCGGCTTAAAGAAGTCTTGCCCACAGTTATAGCAGAAACTCAGAGTGCTTTTGTCCCAGGAAGATTAATTACTGACAATGTCTTGATAGCTTTTGAAACTTTACATCATATGCACAATCAAAGACAAGGAAGAGTGGGATCCATGGCTCTAAAACTTGACATGAGCAAAGCATACAACAGAGTCGAGTGGAGCTTTCTTCGACAAGTCATGCTCAAAATGGGTTTCCATAGTCACTGGGTCTCCCTTATGATGGAGTGTATTACAACAATCTCATATTCACTTCTCATCAATGGCGAGCCAAGAGGACATATCACTCCATCAAGGGGACTTCGCCAGGGGGATCCAATTTCGCCATACCTTTTCCTATTGTTTGTGGAAGGATTAAATGGATTGTTGAATAAAGCTGCTGCTCAAGGAGAGATCCACAGAGTTTCCATATGTCGGAGAGGTCCAAAACTTACCCATCTATTCTTTGCAGATGACAGTTTATTATTTTGCAGGGCCACTCAAGCTGAATGCCACAAAATCCAGGACATCCTTAACAGTTATGAGAAGGCTTCGGGACAACAATTAAACAGAACAAAGACCACTATTTTCTTCAGTCACAATACACCACAAGCTACACAAGATGACATCAAGAACATTCTGGGAGTCCCTAGTATCAGGCAATATGAGAAATACTTGGGCCTCCCCTCTTTGGTGGGGAAAGAAAAAATGGCTTGTTTTTCACAAATAAAAGATAGGGTCTAGAGCAAAGTGAAAGGGTGGAAAGAAAAGCTTCTGTCTCAAGCTGGAAGAGAAGTCCTCATCAAAGCTGTGGTACAAGCAATCCCCGCCTACACTATGAACTGTTTCAAACTCCTTGTAAAGCTTTGCAAGGACATTGAAGCAATTACGAGACGTTTTTGGTGGGGGCAGAAGGACCAAGAACGGAAAGTTCACTGGATTAACTGGACCAAGCTTTGCCAACCAAAGGGTAATGAAGGTCTTGGTTTTCGAGAGCTTCAAAAATTCAATATTGCCTTGCTGGCAAAGCAATTCTGGCGGTTTATGAGCTGCAAAGACTCATTACTCTTCAAGGTGTTTAGCCCAAAATTTTTCCTAAGTGGGAATATCTTTGATGCATCAATGAAAACGAGGGGGTCCTTTGCTTGGCGAAGTATATTGCAAGCCAAGCCTCTTATTTTAACAGGCTTCAGCTGGCGAGTGGGGGATGGTCAGAAAATCCCCATAAAGAATGCAAATTGGCTCCTTGATGAAAGGCACCGTAGAATCATTTCTCCTCTTCCTATGTTCCCTCATGATTCTAAGGTGGCAGACCTTATGCGAGGATCACCCCTTGAATGGGATTCTGAGAAGATTCGGGCTTCTTTCCTTCCTTATGATGCTGATGCAATTCTCCAGATTCCTATAAGCAGTAGCTCCCCACCTGACAAGCTTATATGGCATGCAACCAGAGATGGGAAGTATTCAGTTCGCAGTGGGTACCACGTTCTGCTCCAGGAGGTACAGAATTCTAATCCTGGGAGCTCACGGCATGGGGAGAGAGATCATCTCTGGAAGGACATCTGGTCCATGTGTGCACCAGCCAAGATCAGATCATTTCTATGGAGAGCATGCCACGAATCTCTTCCAACAAAACTGGGATTATCAAGGCGGAAGATAGTGGATTCACCATGGTGTGACAACTGTGTGACGGGAGTGGAAGACTGCCTTCACGCACTATGGAAATGTCCGGCAATTTACAGTTCCTGGTCCACGCAGCATGAACTAGCTGACATTCGGAAGAAGGATTACAGTTCTTTCCATGAACTAGTGAAACAGGTGGGTACGCAAAACAGAGATCTAATCCTGGAAAAATTTGCAGCCACGTGTTGGTTGTTGTGGCACAAAAGGAACCAAACACGGTTGCATCTTCCAAGTGATGACTATACCCAGATTTGCCACCGAGCTGAAGCACTAATCCAGGAACACGCAGGGATACACCTCAAGGAGCATCATCGGAGCCCACCAAAACCAAAAGTATCTTGGCAACCTCCAACCTCATATAAATATAAAGTGAATTTTGACGGAGCTATCTTCAGAGAGTCCAAGGAGGGAGGAATAGGGGTGGTAATCCGTGACCAACATGGCCTGGTTATTGCTACCTTAAGCCAAAGAGTGATGACTTGCCCCTCAGCAGAAATGATCGAAGCCCGAGCTGCAAAAAGAGCCATTCAATTTGCTTTGGAGATAGGCATCTTTGATGCAATTTTTGAAGGGGATTCAGAGCTTATTATTCGCGAGATTTCCAGGCATGAGGCCATGCACAATGCCTATGGTCTGGTCTTAGAAGATGCCAAAGCACTACTCCACCACTTCGAAAGATATCAATTCACTCATACTCGTCGCAGTGGCAATACAGTTGCCCACGCATTAGCTCGTAGAGCATTAAATATCCAGAACTTATGTGTTTGGATGGAGGATGTTCCTCCAGACATTATTCCTGTTTTGTACTCTGATTTTTCTTCCATTAAATAATAAGTGTTGCAGTGTTTTTCCTCAAAAAAAAAAGAAAAAAGATTAGGGGTAATTATAGAATACTCCGGGAGTACATTAAATGCGTACTCCCTCTTCTCACATAAGTGGTGGGTCCCGATAATTAAATACATAGTGGGATCCACCACTTATGTGAGAGGAGGGAGTACGCATTTAATGTATTCCTGGAATATTCTATAATTTTCCTTAGATTAGAGCTGGATTTAGCTGTCTGGTCATTATTTAATGGGAATAAACAGGGACGTTTGGCGGGGAGATGAGGAGTCGGGGAGAGAGAGAAAAGAAGGGAAAAAAAAGAAAAGAAAAGAAACGTGTACCGTTTCGGAAGGAGATGAGGAGTCGAGGGAGAGAGAGGGCATTAGAGATTAGAGAAGAATATAGATTTAATGGTCCGGCCAAGTAATAAGCGTTAGAAGAGGAGGAGGAGGTGTTAGAAGAGCAAGAGGTTGGATTTAATAGGGAAGGAGGAAAAAAGAAAAAAAAAAAAAAAAAAAAAAAATATTTTCAAAGGGAGGAGTCGTGAGTGAGAGAGAGAGAGAGGAAAAATAGGGGGCTAAGAAGTCTGATGTGGCGTCCATTGGGGGAAGTCTGTAATAAATATAAGGCTTCAGCTATTAGTTTAGTATATAGATTATAGATTGGGGAACCTAATGTACTTGATCCAAGAAATTGTATCTAAGTTTTACCCAAATATGTATGTATATGTGTAAAATGCACTAAGATTTTCGAATTTTTCTGCTGTTACAATAAGGTATTTAATGATGAATGAAGATCCTTAGTCCCAAAAGAAGGGAAGACATTTTATTTCTTGGGCAACAGATCACTCAGAGTTGCTAAATACGCATATGGTGGAGCGTCCTTGGTAATATGAGGTACCAGGCTCTCCAAGCTTTGTGTTGATTTGTAGAATTCATTAGAAAAGGAGGAGCTAAAGGCGCAGAGACGTAGCCAGGATTTTACATGAGTGGGGGCCGATGTATCAACCAAAATTTTTTCATGAAAATCCAAAGTAGCATACATATAATATTAACAAAACATCAACAACTAAAAAAATACAAAATATTCAATCAAAAGAAAAGATACAAAATAACTATTTTTAATACATCATAATGCATTTTTTCAAAGAAAATAAGAGTCGGCACGTTTTTACATTACTAAAATCATCTAGGACTGAATCAGTACTAAACGACTGAGTAATTTACCTTTCAATGTATAAAAGTATGGATTTTTTGGAATTGAAATATCAATATTTTTTGGAATTGGAATTGGGATGTCGACATTAATGGTTGGCAATGTTGCATCACTAACACTGGCATTTGAATCATTCAAATTCTTTCTTTTGAAAAATGCGTCATTGTAGTTGACTTACCCATAATTTACAAATCAAATAGAAATTATATTTATTTTGTGCACTACAGTACTAGTACATATTGCACAGTTATATAGTTGTTAAACATAGTAATTTTGACACCCATGACCCACAACACAACAAGTCAACAATTAATAATCAACCACTTACAAAATTGACCACTCAAAGTCAGCAATTAATAATCAAATAGAGCCACTCAATACACAACACTAAAAAAACCAAAAAAAAAAAGTGCATTGAGACGTGAGAAAGTGAAAAAACTGGAAACTAGAGAGAGAGACAAAAAAGAAAGAAAAAGCGACGGTGACTAATGAGACTAAGTATTGACTAAAATAGATGAAAATATAAGTGTGAGTGACATTTTAAATCAAAACACTTAATTAGCACAACCACACAAAAAAAAAAAAAAAAAAAAAAGATAAAAAGCAAATACATTTAGAAAAAAAAAATTCAAAGCAAACACAGAGAGAGAGAGAGAGATAAGAGTATGAGAGAGTGAGAGAGTCAGCTCATACCAGATGGTCCAGATCTGAGGAGTGAGGACTACGGGTTGCAGCTCCGGCGAAAGAAAATCAAGCTGGCGAGGTCAAGGCTTGCGCGGTGACCATGAGGGCTGTGAGGTGCGGTGCAATGCGGACCGTTTGGTGCTTTTTTAGGCCTCCAGCCAAGCCCAGGCGTGACGCGGCATGAGCGGTGAGCCTCCGGTGTGCGCAGCCCCTCTCTCTCCTTTACTCTATGGTGCTTTTTTTTTTTTTTTTTTTTTTTTTTTGTGATTTGGGTTGTTGGATAATTTTGATTATTTTGTTATGGGCAATTTTTTGTTTAAAGAGCCCAAAAATAGTGCTAGTAGGGCTTCTAAAATTATGTCAATGGGGGCTAATTAATTTTTTATACCTATTCATAGTCTTTTTTTTTTAGAGCCAGCAGGGGCCATGGCCCCCTTTGGTCCCCATGTGGCTCCGTCTTTGTAATGGCGTGGAATAAGAAACATGTAAGATCGTCCCCGACCATATCATTTGGACGGTGACTTTTTTTTATAGCATTTGACATGTGTGTATTAAGGTTGCATGTCTTTAGGATGAGTGGTAGACTACTAGTTATAAGGAGTTGCCTTTGATGACTTAACAATTTCATTTGTTCAACTTTTGCAACCGGTAGGTGAGTAATTTTAGGAACTTGTCCCTTTTGTATTCTATATAGCATCTAACGAATAGCATATGTGTAGTAACAAGAAGTGGAAGTGGAAATAAGAAGCAAGAGTAAAGTTAGAGAGTAGTGTGGTATGTGTAGCAAAGTTATATAATGTTTTGAATATCAATAAAATTCTCTTTCATTAAGAACTTATTTGTGTAATTTGTTTGAGTAATATTTGATAACATACTTTCTTATTGAGTGTGATTTATTATTTTGACACAACTTCCACAGCGAAAAATCTCAACATAGAAATAAAAGGAAATTGAGAAGAGAATCAACATAGAAATGAAATGAAAGGAAATAAGTAAACATATCATGGTGCTTCCATCTAGTATCTACCTATCTCCATTCACTTCCCTAACAAATCTCTTCCAAAACCAATGCTCACTTCACACTCTATTCATCTGTTCAATGGGAACATTCTTAGTCTCTAGCAAAAGAAAGTACACAAATGCAAACATCACCACTCCCCATCCTCCAAAAAAGAAGAAAAATCCCAGATTTGAAATGGCAAAGCATAGTAAGAAAAGATTGAGCACCTACAAAAATGAATAAAAAACCAACTACTATTGTAATACTTTGCCCTGCTGATCGAATCTCCAACGGAAAAATCTCACTTGGAACCAACCATCCTAGCGACCCCCATGACCATGCAAACTCGGCCACATATACACAAATAAAAATTATAATCAAACTTGCATACCCTTTGCTAATCCCACCATAATCTCTAAGCTGAGCTGCCATAAGTCCACCAATTATAATTTGTGAGAGGAACATCTGAATACCCCCAATCATGAACAAAGCTCTTCGCCCTAGTTTATCCACTATTATTAGCATGGAAATGAAGTTTGAGATAGTACCTAAAACCCCAATGATCATTGATCAGGACAGAAGTGACGCACTTTCACCAAAACCAATAGTTCGAAAAAGTACTAGTGCATAGAAGGTGATGTTTATTTCGATTAGTTGTTGGAAAAATGGAATTGCTATTGCCATAACCAATTGAGGCCTATACTTTCTCTGTAAGATATTCTTAAATGGATATTTGATGGCTTTTGATATGGAACTAGCTTTGACGAGATCATCTAATTCTGCTTGGACATCATTGGTGCCTGTCGACACCGGCGGAAAAACCGACCTCTTAACCTCCTAAAAGGGTTAAGGGTCTTTTCTTTTCTTTTTTTCCTAAATTCTGACCCCCATTTGGCGAGTGTGTGTGTGATCTCAATCTTTTTTCCGTTTCGAGATATGAGTTGTGTGTGTGTGTGTGTGGGAACATGTGTACATGTGTGCGTGTGAGCACAAATTTGGAGTCGCCACCAACCATGGGAAATTTAAGGTGTGATTGGGCACCTATGTCTAACAGATTTTATCTTGTTTAGACATTTAAAACTAAATGGTCTTGAACCAGAGATGGGTTCGGGGGTTTGCTTATGTGTGGGGAAGGTGTTAGGCACCCCACGACATCCGTTTAAGAAAACGGTTACCTCCTTTCTAGTGTTCCCTTTATTTGCTAAGCCTAGGTTTGCTGGTTTTAATTATGTACAAATGTCCCAAATTTGGTCATGCAATGTACCAAGAATGGCAAATGCAATTTGACCTCATTTGGTTTTGTTTAGACTATTTATTTTACCGTCCCTCATCTTTGTATTTTTTAAGTTTTTGGGCAGTTCGGTGGTAGGATGTACTTGAAATCCTAACACCTAGTGCCGGGACAAACAATTAATATTTTTGGTGCCATATTCGGGATCTCTTTACCCTTGATTTCCAAGAGTAAAGCGGTCCGTCAAATGGCGGGGTTTTGGATGATTAATTCACACTTTGGGGAATTTTAGACCATAATCATATGGGAGTTAGAACGTGTAGAATCTCTTACATGAAAGCACGTACCAGCCACGCCCCCATGTAAAGGACTCATACCATGGCATCCCAAAAGCCAGGGTGAGCCGTTACCCTTGGGTTGCACCAACTTCGTTTCTAATGCCCACATTACCATGTTTACTCTTTTTAAAGTTTTCATAGTAAAGTGTATTTTAATCACATTTTTATATCAAAGCGATAAACAAACAATCAAGTAATCATGGCATCTTTGCAGCACATAAATTACTAAAATGACAAGTATGGAATGATCATGGCATGTTCGCAGCGCATTAATCACAAATATGAAATGACATGAATATAACACTAAATTGAAATGGCAAAGCGTAATTTATGATAACATGAGAATTTTTAGGGAAAGGGTCAAGACCTCGTGGGGTCGGGATTCGATGCTATTTGAAAGGCTTATTCGAATCTCGACACCACCTTAGGGTTTACATGAATAAAGCAAGGCAATTTTAGAAGAGAATTCAATACCTCTCGGGCTTACACGAAGGGACGGTGCTATTTGAAAGACTTATCCATCCTTCGAAGCTGAATAGGACTTAAATGAATGAAAATCATTTTGAAAATGGGAGTTTCAATGTCTCTCGGGCTTACACGAAGGTTTAGTACTATTTGAAAGATTTACCTAAAC
>BKZX01026161.1:0-12511 GCA_014362285.1 Fagus crenata | reverse complement strand
CATGAGTTTGAAGTTGTGTTCTGTATAATTGCATGTTTCTGGTACATGATTTATGTTTATATTCATTGCAGCAGAATAGTATTCTACTTCTTTCCCCTCCAATTTGTAGTTTCTTGAGCTTTGTGTAAAGCTGAGTAATTTAACAACTATAATATTATAACCAAATAATACCAACCACAACCGATATTAGCAAGCTCACTAATATTACTAGTCAATGAGTTTCATATCAAAGTTAATATAAATGAGTATTTCATGCATTTATGCAATATATATATTATGCCTTTATATAAAATTTTTCGGTGCGTAGTATGGGTTTGCGACTAGTATAAACTAAAAGCTGAAGTTGAGAGAAAAGTTTTTAGCTTCCCCATAATCTGCCACATCAGACTTGCTCTTTCCTTATAATTTCATATCATAAATTTCTCTCTCCTCAATTTTATTCTCTCTCTTTCTATCCTCATCATCCACGTTTAATTCTTCCTAACATAACTGCTCCCCCTCCCTCTCTTCCTACCTTTTAAACTTCTTCTCTTCCAGTCACAACTCAATAATCTCTTCGGATCGTTCAATTTCCAAACCCTTTCTCTCCCTTATCTCTCTTCTTCACCTCACTTTATGGCATGATTAATGAGATGTTTTATTTTTGGAATTCAAAAAGGAAATTGAGACTTTATAAACACGTTGAATATAGAAATACATAGGGGGTGAAGTGAAACTCATGAGCTGGATGTTTTATAATTGGAAGTCAAAAAGTAAATTGAGACTCATTCGTTCAGTTCCACTACTTTGTATTCGATAAAAAAATAAAATAAAATAAAATTGTAGATAAAATCCTTCTCATCTAAATTACTTTATAAACACGTTGAATATAGACATAAATAGAGGGAATAATTGATTAGTATTTAATGTAGATAATGGGACCAAAATGAGTCAATTTCTATTGTTGAATTCCAAAATTAAAAGATCCAATTATTCATGCCATAAATATAGTTTTCCATGATTGCTAAGCGTTACATTTTTTGGTGAATAACTAAACGTTATATAGCTACAATTATATAGATATTAATTTTCCAACATTATATTATATATAGATAAAACATAAATGTTGAATGTATCTATATTGCATAGAGTTTTTCATATATATACGACTGTCTTCCCAAACCAAAAATTGCAGCAGCAGATTGCACCATATAGGTTCTATGCGAGGAGAAGAAGCAAGCTTACGAATCTGCCCTTTCCAATATAACATTCATTGCCAAGCATAGTTCTTTGGCGAAGACCAAATTTCATGTTCATAACTTTTAATTAACTTTATTTTCCTTTTCCTTTCCTATTTTTGATTTCCATGGATGTACTCTAATTTTCCATTGAAATGGTTACAAATGGTTTTGTTCAAATATCTTATGACTTTTTTTTTTTTTTTTTCATATGTTGCTTTAAAGGTTAGCAATAATGAGAGGAACTAGAAGAAATGAGATATGGAGCTGGACGTGGACATCATGAGACATCTCTTCAAAGCATGTATAAATATTTTTTATTATTATTTATTTATCATCTTTTTAATGGTTTTAAAATTGTAAATCCAGTTTGTTAGGTACTTAGGTTCAATTAACTCCAATTCCTTAATAAATTAATATCAACTTATCATGTAGAACAATCTTTGTAATTGATATGGTTTCTTTTTTTTTTTTTTTTTTTTTTTTTTATTTTAAAAAAAAAAAAAAAAAGTGCATCGAAAGAGTGAGATGTATGAATAGATTTGTTGACTGTTTTGTGTGTGTGTGTGTGTGTTTTGATGAGATGAGAATGAGAATGAATGCATTGGAGGCTCATATCTTTTGATTGCAAAAACCCACTCAATATTTGGTTCAGTAGTAACTGGTTATTTCAAATAATTGTGAGCAACTTGAATATACCATTAATTCACATGTTAAATCCACCTCAATCATTGTCGTCTTGGAGACTTAATTTAGTGATCCTTCAGAATGTCTTGCCATTAGCCAAAAGTATAGGCATTTTCACTTTCTTATCCTTTAGTCTGTTTTTGGCAAACTTTTTATTACCTTAACAATTTTGATGTGTAAGCTTATATTAGGCCAAAATGCAAAAAGACCCCCTGGGGTTTTAGTCAGTCGCAAACTGACCCTTGGGGGTTTCAATTTCGCATTATAACCACCTGGGGTTTATGGATTGATAAAATTGACACCTCAACTAAACAACCTTCAATTTTTCTGTCAAAGATAACAGCCATGTAAAACTCACGTGACCATTATCTCCTCCCTAAAACTCTTTGTCAAGCCCACACATGCGACTGTGAGAGAGAGAAAAGAAAAACAAAACAGACAAGAACACCGTGAATGAAATTATTTGCATTTTGCAGAGAAACATCTCCTCCCTAAGCTGAAAGTGCCACCAGTGTCGTCATCTATCCTCCAAGAATCAGCAAGACCACCTAAAACAAACCAATTTAGTCGCTTTTTCAATTCCAAATCTTTCTCACACTCATACCTCCCTTCACTCACTCACTCAACCAAGAAGGCCTTTTTCTTCAGCAAGTCAAGCAAAGCCTCTCTGACCCACTCCAGTCCCTCTCTTCTTGGAACGACCGAGACATCACACCACGCAACTGGATTGGGATCAAGTGCGACCCCGTCACTCGCTGGGTCAACTCAGTCGATCTCTCAAACTTCGAACTCGCCGGGCCTTTTCCCACCTTCCTTTGTCGCCTCACTTCTCTCTCCTCCCTCTCTCTCTTCAACAACTCCATCAATGATTCCCTCCCCGCCAATATCTCCACGTGTCAAGATCTCCAGCTCCTCAACTTGTCCCTGAACCTCTTTGTGGGTCCCATCCCGGGCAGTCTCTCTAAAATCCCGAATCTCCGTATTTTAGACCTCTCTGGTAATAACTTTTCAGGCGAGATTCTGGCCAGTTTCGGAGAGTTTCGCAAGCTCGAAACGCTTGGCCTATTTAATAATTTGATAAACGGGTCGATACCCAGTTCATTGGGGAACATTTCCAGTGTTAAAAAGGTTTTACTCGGTGTAAACCCACTCTTGACGGGTCGAATACCGAGTCAACTCAGTAACCTAAAGAGTCTTGATACACTTTGGCTGAGTCGGTGTAATCTCATAGGTCCGATTCCGGATAGTCTCTGCAAAATGCAAATAATTTCATTCACGGTGTTCTTGTCTCGATTTTCTTTTTTCTTTTTCTTCTTCTCTCTCAATCGCACGGCTCTTTCTCTCTCAATCTCACCATGTTTTGTTTTTCTTTTCTCTCTCTCACAGTTGCACGTGTGGGCTTGACAAAGAGTTTTAGGGAGGAGATAATGGTCACGTGAGTTTCACGTGGCTGTTATCTTTGACAGAAAAACTGAAGGTTGTTTAGTTGAGGAGTTAATTTTATCAATCCATAAACCCCAAGTGGTTATAATGCGAAATTGAAACCTAGGGGGTCAGTTTGCAACTGACCGAAACCCCAGGAGGTCTTTTTGCATTTTGGCCCTTATATTAAGTGTCCTATTTTCGGTTTAGTACTATGTTCCTTTAACTACTTAACAATATGACACATGAAGCAGAACATAAACAATTTGTAATGAATATGGTTTATTCATGTAGTAAATGTTATGGAGTGTATTAAAGACTCAGATACACTATCTTGCTATGAACCTTTTACTTTTATATGATCTTTCTATATCTTGATGGTGACTGTTTATGTGTAGGTTGGTGTTATTGTCCCATGAAGTTCTTGATTCTAATATATATATATATATATATATATGAAAACAATTGTTGGTTTAATCATGGCCTAGATTTAATTGTGGATTCGGTTTGCTTTGTATTAATACATGAAGAGATAGGGTTCTGAATTTTCACCTTTTAGAGCCCACATGTGTCTTTATTCTGGAAATGTTATTTGTAACCATTCATTTCTCAGAATCTTTTGAAAGGAAAGAGAGAATAAATTTGTTACTTTTCTTGGGTGGTGCTTAATAATGATATGATTAAAGCAATCTCTAAAACAATATATATATATATATATATATATTCAAGAGAAATAAAAATAACACAATATTAACACAATATTTAGAAAAATAAAAATAACACAATATTTCTTTAGAGTTTATATTGTAAGTTTTTCGTGCATCGTACGGGTTTACGACTAGTAAAAAATAATTTTGAATGCAAGGATTAATGATACAATAAGGCAAATGATGCAAGATAAGAAAATTCCATCACCATGCAGGTGTTACTCATAATCTTAAAACCAGATTAGAATAAGAAATTCTAAAAGCAATTCCTTCTTATGTGCTTTACAAGCAATTTATCTGGAAAAAATAGTAACAACGTACAATGGGTTCACCTGCTAAGAACCATTAAAAAAAAAAAAAAAAAAAAGGAAGCATCAGAAACATATGAGTACCTGCTCTTTAAATTGCACTTCTTCTTTTTTTATACTCTTTTTCTTCTTCTTAAGTAGACAAAGCAGCAACTTCAATTAACCTGACCATAAATTTATGATAATTATTCCCCACATAAAGAAGTACTGTCTAAGCTAATCTTGCAAAAGAGAATGACATATCTTACATTACAAAAATTCACTTAATGGAGTTTCTTTGTATGCTCACATCTATGGCTAAAGTTGATGAAGGGAGAAAAAGAAAAAAAGAGAAGATAGTGCCATTGCTTTGGGGAAAAGGAATAGCAATCTGTAATTTCTCCGTCAATTGCTCTATTGAGTTCTAGTTTCAAAAACAGTATAAACAATGATCTAAAGTATTCCCTCTTGCTTGGTGGGTGAAAAAGAAATGACCTCCATTTTCCTTTATAATGTAGTGGGAGACAAAAACATGGACCTACTGCTTTTTTCTAGTCACTAATGTGGGTTTAATAATGGTGTTATATCCACTAAAGGGAGAGTTAATTTCCTTTTCTTTTCTATTATTAATTCAGTGTGAAACCTTTAATCATTCAATCATTGAAGAATATTTGAACAGTGTGCCAATGTTAGTGGGAACGCTTACACTTTGTCGGCAGCTATGGACAAAGCCAATTTGTAGCTGGGAATGAACGTACTAATATGAATTCTGCCACTGAGTTTCAACTTGCTATAGACTTTTAAAACTTTGTTCCCACCTGCTAAATTAGTCCTAACCAATCTTACATTAGTAGATTTCAAAAGTTCTTTTATCATATTAGGGGTCATTCTACAATACCCACCTTTTTTTTTGGGTATAGTACCCACTCAAATCTAGACCCTTAATTTAATATGCTTAATCTCAACCATATATTTAATTAAATAGTTTACCTCCTATCGGTAGAATAAGTTTGTAGTTTTTTGCCATCCTTTTTAAAGGGGACCATATCAGCTACAACCTAGTAAGATGAAATCCCTACAATGCGTATTAGTTGGACCAATTAAAATTTGTCAACTCAATTAAAATTTTAACTCATGTCCACCTCACACGATTACTAGCGGAATGCGAAAAGTCTCTCCCCCTCTGTTAATCCACCCTATTCTCTGCGTAACTTGCCGAACTATCAGACCTTTTCTTCTCTCTTTGTTCTCAATCTCAATCTCACTGAACCTAAAGATCTCATCTTTGGCACAAAAACAATACTACCCACCAAAAAGAGCAATAACCCACATAAATTTCAAGGAATACAGGGTGGAGGCATGTCAGAGAAATTCAAGAGTATCTAAGATTCCACTGAAAGCATAAGAAAAGAAACCCAAACAAAATAAACATAGAAAATTGAAAAGAGAAGAGCTGCTTTACTCATTTGTCCCCGAAAAGCAAAAAAAGAAAAGAAAAATGAAATGAAAGAAAAAGGATTAGCTTGATTGATTGATTGATTAAATGTGGTATATGGTAGGAACTGAGTTTTGTGTTTAAAAATTAAATTAATGGAAAGGTCCTTTTTCAATCCAAGGCCTCCAACAAAATAAGGAGCACCCCAAAGGAAGAATCAGTTGCTAACTGAGGCATAGGAAGAATCACTTACTAAGACATGGGGATAGCTGCCAGGGAGGTATAAGATATTGGTTGAGAAGATTGAGTTTTGACAGAGGAGATGGGGAAGGATATGTTAGGGTTTTCAATTTTAGGGTATAGCTGCCGGAGCTTAGATGAAGATTTTAGGGTTCCGGTACCAACAAATTTGATTGTTGTTGTTTGGTATTTTTTAATAGGATGATTAGTACCATCAATTGTGATGTATTTTACACTTGAAGTGAAATTGATACTATCTAATTTTTTAATAATATTAAAAAAAATTGTGATATTAATTAATGTGATGATAGGGTACTATCATATGTGATATTGGTACCATTAAATGTGATGTTGGTACCATCAAATGTCATGTTGGTACCATCAAATGTGATATAAAATAAAGGTACTAACCAATGTGATGTTAGGTACTATCATATGTGATATTGGTACTAGGTACCATAAGTGTGATAAAGGTATCATCAATTGTGAAGTGAATAAAGGTACTAAATAATGTGATAAATGTAGCATCAATTGTGAAGTAAATAAATGTACTAAATAATGTGATAAATGTACTATCATATGTGATATTGGTACCATTAAATGTGATGATGGTACCATCAATGTGATGTATTGGTAACCTGCTATAGCAAGTTACGCATTTAGAGGTACCGTACCCACGTGCGTACTATAGATTTATCCTCGTATCAGATGGTGATCATTTTATCTATTAATTAAAACAATCAAATTAAGGAAAATTCTTGTGGAGCTACAACAATCACTATGGCCGTTACACTTAAAAAAAAATATATCTAATTTAATGAATCACTTTACAACAATCTTAATAATTTGGTGTTGGAGTATTTTTATAAAAACTTTATAAATCATTCTTGATTAAATGCTTACCAGTTACAAATTCTTTAAGTTTGAAATCTGATTTAGTAATATCATCAATTCAATCCCACACTAATATCAAAATGTCAGTTTTTTCATGCTATTCAAGTCAATGTAATAACTGAAGAGTTTATTTTTTTTTAATGTTTATGAAGAATAATTGATAGCTATTGCTTTGAAAATTAGTCTACAAATCTTTGAATGCATAATCATTATATTGCTTTAGCTCATGTACAAGGACGTGTACAGGGACATGTGTAGAAAGTTACAAAATAAAATACTAATGCCTATAATATCAAATAGATTGAATTTATAATAAAAAAGATTGAATTCTTTAAATCATAATACTATGCATTAGCTTTTGTATAGCTGCTAGCTTGAATTAAAATTTAATATGGAATTAAATGGGAAAGGCTCCCATACCACTATACATATATGATCAGTACAGTTGAAAAACACATCGAAACAATATATTCCGGCTCTTGTCTTTCTCTCTACAAACCATTTTTTCTCAAATAAGATTATTTCTTCATATATTAATATATTTTATTCTTGGTAAAAGAAAGTACTATATTAAGAGCTTCTCACCCTACAAGAAGTGTAGACTTGCAAGGGAATATAGCTAAGTGACTGGGCTTGTTGTATCCTGGGGATAGCGTGCAAAATTATTGTCTATTACACTGGAAAATTCCGTAGACGGCGCGTATCGTCTCAAGAGAGCGACCTAGTCCGTGCCTCAACTCCGCCACCTCTTATTGGTAATATTATTTGGTGCAAATTATAACAAGTTTCAGGTAATATTTCTCCTTATATTTCCAACATTTGGTATTTTGGTTGTGACACATCTTGGGAGACCTATTGATAGAGTGAGATTAGCTAACGTTTTGCTTTAGCCTTTTTAAGTTTGGACTTCATTAGATCAGGTTTACTATAAATCCAAGCTCAACTTGGTACATTTTGCTCTCAATCCCATAGCCCAACCCAAACATGAGATTAAGCCCCAAGTACTAGGTAAAGATTCTGAACTAGAAGGGATTTATTAAGAAATAATAACTATTTATCAATGAAAAGGAAAAGTCACTCATCACTATCAAAGAAATACCTCAATGGAAACTTGCAAGAGAGTCTGTACTAGTTTTCCCTGTGGAATAGTGAATCCATGTGCTGCCAGGGCCATACGTGCTCTCCACTTCTAGGCCACACCCGCCCACAACAAGTATGGTTTGCTATAATTTTATTTTTTCTTAACAGTTATTGCCATGCTGCCTTGAGGGCCATATATGCAGGTGATTGTCGGATTGAGTTTGGGTTGCACCAAGGTAATAGATCTCGACTCTCTAAACAAAAAGTAATATTTTAATATATATGTTTGGATAATTGAGATGAAAATTTGAAAAAAAGAAAAACAACTTTCAATCTCGACTGTTAAAAGATATTGAGCCCATTTGGCCCCACGATTTGGGAACAAAAATGCTCAGTTTCGGACTAAAATGCAAAAAGCCATTTGTTTGGCATTGTGTTTTTAAAATATTGCGTTTTTAAAAACGTTGAATTTGTGCGTTTTCGGAACAGAGGTGATGGGTAACTTTTTCAAAACTGCAGTTTTTTAACGCAAATCTACCTTTCATATTACCTGTTTTTTAGGTGTACAATTCCTAAAATACCCTGAAAAAATTGCATAATGCCCAAGATACGAAGTGAAAAACCTGTTCGCTTGTTGCTATCATTTTTTTTTTTTGGTGATCCATGCTGCTATCTTTACATTGTTTACCTCTTTCCTTTCTCGCCATCTCTCCTATTTTGCCTTGTTGTTTTCTTGCCATTGTAGTCCTTAGTGTTTCTCATGAATCTTTTGGCCATGGGGGCTGAAGTATGGGACTAAGGTCAGAGCTATATAAGACAAAATTTTCAGTAGACGTGGGCGGCATGAAAGAGAGGTATATGATGGGAGGGCTAAGATCGGAGCTAAAGAAGGCTTAAGAACACAAAAAATTTCAGTAGATGTAAAGAGAGGTATATGAGAGGATATTTTTGAGATGAGGATGAGTATTTTGTAGAAAGATAAAAGTGAAGAAAGATGAGTGGATGGGCATGCTTTAGGTTTAAAGTTGAGTGGATCAAGAGATGACAGATGTTATGTTAACTAGATAACAATTAATGATAACAATAAACAATAAACTGGAGGGGTTTTTCTTCTCCTTATTATTATTATTATTATTATTATTATTATTTGTTAAGGTCTACAAAAGACTATCCTTTTTGGTAATTTCAACTTAAAATGTTACTTTTATACCCATGTTACCAAAATGTTAAATTGACAGAAACAACATTTTTTCATTAGTTGTACCAAACGCTTAATTGTGATTTCAAAATCATGTTTTCAAAATACACATTTTAAAAACGTACTTTTTCAAACAACTAATCCAAGCCCACCAATTGTCTGGTGCATAAACGTATTGCACCCGAACTCAATCTGTGATTGTCTTCCGAAATCAGAATTTTAATAAGCTGTTTAGAATTCTTTAAATCTCTAATTTATCATGTACACTGTTTTGCTCCACAGACATCAAACAATAATGGTTAATATTTTTTTACCAAAAAATATAATGACAAAAGACAAAATATAGATAACCACCTCTAACACTTTATGATAAGAAAAAAGAAAAACGCACTCATATATTTGAGAAATCATTGAACAATCTTTTACAATAGATTGGGTGTGACACCTTTAATCTTTCAATCATAGAAGATATTAAAGAACAATGTGTGCCAATACTATCACATGGTCGAGACCTTGATGTTTGTACAATTAATTTCCTTTCAAAATCAAAACTCCACGCGCAAGCCAACTCTTGACTCTTGCTAGCTAAGAGTCTTGAAAGGAGATATATGCTATATCACAATTCTTTGTTTTCTTAAACTACAAACAGATTAATTTTGGGATTAATGTCTTAATCATGCTGTTATGATTACAACTACAATTCCTTATAGGGTACGTTTTGAAGACTATTTAAGAGCTTTTCTCTATACATGTGTTGGTTGGAAAAGTGTTAATAGCCTACACAATTATGACAGAGACCTGTTTTTAAAATTTTCATTTGAACTATCCATTCACCAAATTAATCAACCTAAAGGAGATGAACCGGAAGATAAAGATAGTAGAATTTAGTTTGGATGATTTATAGAACTCTGATTTACTTGTGTCACCAACATCACAAGCAAGCTCAGGCAAACAAGTGCAAGGTGGAAGAACTGTCTTTGTTCACCCACGACACATGTGGGATCCTTCTAGCGTCGACACCACCGGAATCCTGGCATGCACCATGGAGCTTCCGTTGGTTCCCATCTCTCTGCACTGGCTGCTAAATCAGGGCCCATCTGTGACTCACTCCAAGCTCAGTAGCTCTTTGTTTAACATGGGGATAAAACAAAAGCAGTGGCATAGTGGTTTTATATTCATAATTCTCCTATTTTTACTATTAGAATGTATTCATATTACTGTTAATGTTGATCATATTGTATCTAGTAAGAAAATCACATTGTGCCTTAATACTATTATAATGCTATATATAGTCTTTGACACACTGCCATCTATTAGCATTTTACACTTTCCTGGCCAAGAGATTAAAGGAAAACAAAATTTGATCACTTGGTACATACTTATGAAAATAAATAGGGGGGTCACAACTTTGATTAGAAATTGCATAGAAATTGTCAGCTATTGAGATGTTCATTGTAATAAGTAAATTTCAGCAGAACAACTTCATGAAGTGGCATATCTGGTGAGGATAAATTTCATGCAAGACCCTAAAGTGGCAATGACAAGGTAATTTATAACTCATCCATCCATTAACAAGGTTTGAGAAAGAAATAAGTAAGCTATAGTTAATCAGCCTCTAGGACTAGGAATTTCAATGTAAAGTTAGGATTTCCTACCCAAAACTAGGTTGTAAGATATGGAAGTCCTTTGGGGGAAGACACTCATCATTAATAGAATACATAGTGTTTAATACTAATTGAACCTGTGTTGGGCTTATTGATTAGAAGGGGACTAACATTTTTATCATTATGAATAATGGTGCATATGGCACAAAAATTTCTAGTTTTTTTTTTTTTTTTAAATATATAATATTGATGAGTAAAATTTATTGAAACAAGAACCACAATACAAGAGGTTCAAAAATAACCAACAAAAGCTGCATCAACACAGCAAACTAGCAGCACCTACCAAAGATCAAAACAGAACATGCACAAACAAGGTAGCAACACTACAACAACAAGAAAGAAAACTACACAAAACAGTAATGACAACAACACACAAGATACAACATCTTTGTTTTTAAAGACAGTTGAGGACACTCACTCCCTAATCAGAACAAAGAAGCCTGTTCATAACAGTTTTCTAATTTAATTTATTCTTTTGAAGAATAAAGAAAACATAAACATAGAGTTTACTCTTTCACAAATTATAAGCAAATGTAATAAAATAGAATTTTGGGCTACATCAAAGCCATTACATGTGAGCATTCCCATGAAATACTTGACAACCTTAAATCACTCTGAAAAAGATAACAAATACAATTTAACTAAAACGTCACTTTTTTGCATAGCATGAGTTCAAGAGGTTCATATGCTTGATATAGAAAAGATAACACCATTACAACAATACAATGACAGAGGCAGCAGTGCAGGGGAGAATCAACCACTAATGTTCTGGTAGATTGAGAAAAGGGTAGTATCTTGTCTGATCTGACACTTGAAAATCCTTGAGACATTGGGCATTTGAAGCCTAACAAATATAACAATAACAATATAAATAAAAAATGAAAATGGTATAAACAATACATAAAAGTAAAGGGAACATAATATTTAAATAGCAAAAATGCAGTCTTACAAATTATGATTCGCAGCAAGTAAAAACTTCTGCACTCACTTCTTACCTATCACAATAAACAAACTTGGTAATGTGAATAATAACGTTAATAAAAGAACTGTTTGTAAATTATAAATTTTAAGCTGTTATTACCACAATAATAAGTTTGATTCAACCATAATGTTACAAATGGAAAATTCATTTTAGAACAAATGACACTTAGATTCACTAAAAATATCCTCATAATGGTTGTTGTCCAATTATTGCTTCTTTCTACTCACTATTATATCTGTAGAATTCTTGATTAGTTTCAAGCTAATTGTTACAATAGAAGCAATGGTATGAGAAAAAAGAATATATATATATATATATATATTTTCAAGCTGCTGCCTTATGGGTCATATTCATATCACTTGTGCTTAAATCAATTATGTACAATCTTTTTTACACAAACATAACTTAATAACAACAAATATTTTTTACAAAAAAAAAATAAAAAATAAAAAATAAAAATGACTTGATCTAGATAACAACTCACCGTTTTTATTTTTTTTTTTTATGAGTAGATAACAACTCACTTTATGTTAAAGAAAAAAACAAATCATATATTTGGGAAACTAGTGTTTTTCTTTTTTTGTTGGTGTAAACAATTATTTCACAATAATTTTACACTAGAATGGGTGTGTAACACCTTTTTAATCTTTCAATAGTAAGAAAATACTAGGAACAGTGTGTGCCAATCTTTGAAAAAA
>BKZX01026160.1:0-21146 GCA_014362285.1 Fagus crenata | reverse complement strand
TTTTTTTTTTTTTTTTTTTTTTTTTTTTTTTTTTTTTTTTTTTTTCACACAATCAAATCTAAAACAACCTAAGGTATAGAATATTAGTTTTATTCTAGAATCAGCATGTATTTCAAAGAAAAATGGTAATGATCCCTCAAACCTTGTTCATTTAGATCACTTTTATGCAATATTAATAATGGGTAAGTAATTTAATGGACTTCAATCAACTGCACATGTAGGATAAGTTTTTAATCAGATTTAGACTACTTCATCTACATGCGCCACAGTACTACTAATAGACCATTAACTTGTAAGAGAGACTTGAACTAATCAATGAAATAATTTTTTTGAAAAATATTAAGTAGGATGAACATGCAAAATAGGGATGGCGATTTAAAATAACTTTGCTATCTATAATCTAAAAAGATATCAATTTTGCTTATTATCCCAAGTTGCCCCATCTTTTTGTTAATAGGTATGCAACCAAATTAGTAGATGTTAAGAAAAACAAAAAGTTCAAAGGCTCAAGCTCTTGCAGTGATCTCCATGACTTCATCCAAACCATCAAAGAAAAATATTAACTAAAATGTGGCTCCTTTCCACCAAAACGTTTAAAAAGATTTTTAAACACCCTAATAATTCTAAAATGAAAAGAAATTAAAATGTGGCATGGGTTTAGGGAGGGCTGGGTCCTAACATCTGAAGCAACGGAAACTACAAACCTAAGATGATGTTTCTAGTACTGTCCCCTGGTAACAAATTTAGTCATGTTTGATGTGGTGCTATGGGAAGCTTAGTAAAGAATGGAGTTGGGGTTATTGAAATCGTGGTCAACAATGATCTAAATCTGATAGAAGAGATATGCTTAACATAATGAGAAAAAAAAAAAAAAATGAAAAATTGAAACAGAGAATTAGACATCACATGTCTAACTCATAGAAATTTCACTAACCAAATGGGCATACAATGATAATAAAATTGCAACACTGAAGATTCTGGGACTTTAACAATACCAATATCATGTTGATACATACAATAATTAACTGTGTTCTTTAGAACCTGGACATCACTATCATCCCCCAAGATATTCTTACCCAATTGCCCTACCACCACATATGCACATGACATCAATTACCTTTAAACAAATTCAAATGGGCCAAAGAGTTCATCAAAATCATATAACAAATTGGCATTAAAGATTGGAGAGATAGACTCAAAGATTTTAATCTGCTTAAAGAACTTTGCTATCTATCTGTAATACTTAAGAAGAAGAAAAAAGAACATCAAGGAAACAGTTATTAAAGATATCTAAAACATCAAGGCAACCATTTGTAAGCAAATGTGTCTCATTAAAAAAAAAATTCACTCACCTAAAACCAATTGTATAGCTATTGAAACCCAAATTTCTGCGTTCAAGCCAAGCTCAGTTTGTCTTAGGCATTTTGTCGAACACTTTGAGAGCAATGAGGTTATGCTCTCTTCGAGTGAGATGAAATGATTGTCCACAATAAAAGACAGACCCAATTTCCAACAACTACAAAGAAGAAAAAAAATCAGAATCAAATTATTAAAAAAAACTAAACACTAAGCTATTAACAAAAAGTTTTGGTAGTTGCATCCACACCAAAATAATAAAGCAAAATTGGAGAGTGGGAGAAGGGGGTGGTGTTCCAGAGATTAGATCTCAGCTTCTTGTGCGGAAAATAGCTTGGCGTGCTAAATTGTGATGCTAGGTGAGAAGCTTAAATAAAGAATTGATGAGAGAGAGGTTTCTGAAATTGGTGAAGAGGAAAAGACGTAATAGTGGATCGAACAAACGAAGAGGCGCAAGGGTAAGGGTTGGAAATCTAAATGCGAGGGTAATGGATGAGCATCGGAAAATTAAGAGGGGTAAGGAGATGAAGTTACTCTGCAAATATGGCTGAGATGTGACAGAAGTAACGGAGTAGCAAATGAGATGTGAAGAGTCTGCGTTAGAAAATAAATTTGAGGATTTAAGGAGTTGTGTCACAGAAAGCGTTAGACTGTTAGAGTATTAATTTGAGAGACGTGTGAGAGAGATAGTGTGACTGAGAGAAGCATGAGATGGAATTATGTAGGAGTAGGGAATCTGACGTGGCGGTGTTTGGAAGAGGAAAGCAATTTTCTCTTTTAATTTATACTAGTCGTTAGCCCGTGCGATGCACGGGATTGTTTAACAAAAGCTATATATATTTATTTCACCCAACGAAATAATCATTTGAAAACGATTAAGGCTTCACCTCCTACTCATAATATCTATCAAAACATATTATGATACTGGAATTATATTTGAAATGAAATCAAACATAATTAAAAATTGCATATCAATTATTACAAAAATGGTAGAAGAACCAACAAATATAATAAATGAATGCTTACTTTATAATAGAATAGAAACAATGATAGGAAAATATATCTGTGATATCCCAAATTCTGATAAGTGTGTGTGTGTTTGTTGAGTCCCACATTGGGCAATTATTGGGTCGAACTGGGCTTTATTAACAACTACAAGGAGCCCCAATTGTAACTTGACTAGTGCTTTTAGGGTATAAGAGTAGATGTGGCTAGCGTTTTCCTTGGGTTGTTACAATATCATTTAATTATTTTTTGTTTATTCATTCTTTTACTAATGAAAAAACAACAACATTTTCCTCTATTCAGAATAGTACATGGTACTCAAAAACATCCCAAGGCATTAGGGATAGATAGTTTAACAATTTGACTTTTTAAATAAATATTTTTATTACTAAATCCATCCATATAAGTTATAAACACCCACTCTCGCACCAATTAAAGAAAATTTTATTCAAGCAGTATAGTAAACAGAGATACAACGTCTATCAAAATGGTTTTCATAATAATATCTAGAAATTTCCAAGGAAATAATATTTTATCATTACTGACCAAGGGAATTGAGTTGTATCAACGTCAAATGAAAGAACCATTACACCAGCAATACAATATGAAATGAAAGTACCCGATTCTATACCTCAAGAAAATAGAAATTCCACGTTACTAGGAATTGATTTATAATGTATTTTTTTTCAAGGACCATAAGGTGAAACAATCCAAATTTTATTAGAGGTACAAAAGTTTTATGCATAACCTAATATTTTTTTTTTGTTTTGTTTTTTTTGCTAACTTCATCACCTGATACATAATTGGCACAAAGTATCTTTTTTTATTTATTTATTTTTTTAATAAGAGGAAGATAAAGATGATAGACCATTGAAAAACTTTGTTCCAACATATAAGTATATAACATATACCCGCAAATAGTTTATAGCAATATGGAAATAAGCGTAAAGAACAAAATTATTTCAAGTCAATAGAAGCATAATATAAAATAAAATTGAGCTAAATCAAATATAATATAAACCATGGAGTCAGCAAAAACAATTTGTAATACAAAGCGGCGGAACACTAGTCTAAAGATTTACTAAAAAAAAGAAATATATGATGCATAGAAGAAAAACTTGGCATAAATTAGCACAGCTAGGAAAGTCATGAATGCCATGTTGAAGACTATACAGCTTCAAACCATTTGTTTTGATGAATCTGTTGGGGCTTATATAATTAATTAATGGGAAAAGTACACTTTACCTACCTGTGGTTTGGTTCATTTACAAGTTACCTACCCGTGGTTTGCTTCATTTACAAGTTACCTACCCGTGGTTTAGAAACTGACGCTTTAGCCACCTGTGGTTCTCTCTGTTTGCTTCCGTTACACACCTCTCACCAGACGTTAAAAAAAATTGCAAAATCATAACCAAAAAAAAAAAAAAAAAACATAATGTCTTCTCTCCTCTGGAACTACTTCGACGAAACACCATGTTCATGGAAAGGAGTTACATGGGCAGAAGCTCAAAATACTTACCCTCGGGCGGCTTCTTGGTTTAATTCCTGACCATCTGGGCATGATTGAACACCTCCAAAGACTAATCCTTTCCAACAATTCTCTCAATGGGTCACTTCCTTCTTCGCTCTTCAACGCAACCCATCTCGTACAACAAACTTTCCGGAAAAATCACACCAGATTTTGCCCAGAAAATTCAAGGTAATGCTACTATTGATTTTGTGTGGGAAACCAACCAAGAATCCGTGTCCCATTCCTTCTTCTCCTTCATCATCACCACCTAATATCTCTGCCCCAACCTCTCCTCCTGCTATTGCTCCAATCCCAAGGACAATGAACCCCACCCCAGAAACCATGTCACTTGTTGGATTAGTTGGTATTTTTTTGCCTTATTTTTTGGATTAGTGGTAGGATTTCTGAGATGGGTTTTGCTTATTGCTGGTTGCTTTTATTGGGGATGTAGGGAAGTGAAATTCTACAAAGGTGGTGAGTTTGTTTGTATATGGTAGCTGGTTGTTATTGGCTTAAACATTGGGCTCTACGTATGGGTTTTGTGATTTTTGTTAATTTGCAACATTTGCTATTCGTTGAAGTTTAGTTTTCTGACTGAAAGCTGAAGTTTTTGAGATGGGTTTGGTTGGTTATTAGCTATTCGGTTCAATCCTATGAAGTGTTTGTGGTGTATGGTCTTGATTTTGGGAATCATGGAACCTGTTAATATTGTTGAGGTAGCTGTTAATGTTGGATGATTCTAATGCATGTGTTGTAGTTCAGAAGTTGTATCTATCAAATTCATTTGTAAAATTAACCATTCTTCCCTTTCTAACCCGTCCTCTCCTTGAATCCCCTAAAACGTGAAAAAGAAAAAAGATTTCCCTAAAATTATTCAGATATTTTCCTGCAGGGGAGGAATTGGGTGGGTGAGAGAAGGAGAGAATTGGACGGAGTGTTTTTCTCTTTTTGGGTTATGATTTTGTAATTTCTTTTTAACGTTTGGGTAACAGAAGTAAACAGGGAGAACCACAGGTGGGCAAAGTGTCAATTTCTAAACCACAGATAGGTAACTTATAAATTGACCAAACCACATGTGGGTAAAGCGTACTTTCCCCTTAATTAATTAATTAATAAATATTAACACCCCAAAAAAAAGAGTTTTGAAAAGTCAACGATGTAATGCCCAAAAGATCTAGGTGACTTTTCCAAAGCTTCTTTGCACATTGCCACCTCCCAACTCTCCTTCCATTCTTGGTCCAACAAATTACACAACGCTTCCTAAGTTGTTCAATTTCACCACAATTTGTTATTCCCCAAGAATAGTTACGGAAAATGAAAATGATATGACGAAAATAAAGGCAAAAAGAAGGTACCCTTGATTGGAGTATCGGGATTGAGTGTTGGGTATCAAGGAAAACGTTAGTGTATTAATGTCCCAAATATCCCAAAGCAGCACTGTTTGGATGATTTAGCGTCCCTGATATTACAAAGTGTTCCTCCATTTTATATTATGGGGATAGGGATGTTTGGAGTGGGATGAGAATAGTGAGATTGCAAGTGATTTTATATAGTGACAGAGGAGAAAGGTATGCAGCCATAAGTATGCCAATTGATTGGAAACGTTTTAATAATGGGATTATTACAAAACCTATTCATATCCACTGCTTTAAATGTTGACCAAGAGAATAAATGAGTTGGAGTTGTGGGCTAGCAATTAGGAATCATAAAGCCACAATTCAAGTCTCAAATTAATGCCTAAAACTTTTGGAGGGACTCCCGAATGACTGTTACAGTGTAATTGAAGAGGAAAAACAGCCTTGAGAATGGTTTGGTTATGAAAAAGCAATCAAGAACATTTAAAGGGAAAGGAGGAAAAAAAAAAAACAAGAAGTTGTAACAGTCTAGTAGGGAGCAGAAGAATCGCTGGAGAGAGGGAAAAGAGAGGAAAGGAAAAAATAAATAAAAGAACCGTGTTGAGGGGAGATGAGAATTAGAGAGAGAGAGAGACTGGGGGGTTGAGGTATTAAATAGAAAATGGATGACATGGAATGTTGTGGGTGTAGGGATTATGACGTGGCGGTGTTTGGAGGAAGGAAATTTTTTTCTCTCTGCTTGAAGTTTTAATTTATACTAGTCGCAAACCCGTGCGATGCACGGGAAAACTACTAAAAATAAGATCTAAAGAAATGTTAGGTTCTATATATATATATATATATATTTGTTTTAGAGATTGCTTCAAGTAGAATCATCGTCTTTTTTTTGTATTTTTTATTTTTTTATGAATAATCATCATCTCCTTCACTTGATAAATTGTTCACACAATCATTTGATGCATCACTTATATAATGTTGCCAATAGAACCTATTTGAAAAACATCAGTGACAAAATGGATTTGGCTACTAATTATTTGAGGCACTAAGCTATATATAAGCATCTACAAAGCAAAGAGAAAATTATCTATCTACAATCACATTGTAGTTCGTTAGGCAGAACTATTTTCCCTAGAGGAGGAAATGGTATGGACTGATAATTTCATGGAAAACCGTTTAGATAGCAGAAAATGACCTAATTGATATAGCAAACAACCCAGCTTGCTAAGTGTTGCCTTATTTTTAAACTAAACCTAAAAACACTAAGTCATACTTAGAAATTGTGGAAAGATGGTACTTTAAATACATAAAATTTACTAATTCATTTTCTTCCCTATTCCAAGATTTTCTCAATAACTAAATAGAACGATAAGAAATTAAAATAATAATAATAATAATAATAATAATAATAATAATAATAATAATAATAATAATAATAATAATAATAATAATAATAAAAAGATAGAGAAGAAGAAGAAAATAACCATGTCAACGATTCTAGTAAAAGACAAAACCCAACAACTGTTTACCCATATTGGTTCCTACTGCACTTAGCTTTCACCAACAACTGTTTTAGAAAAACCCAATCATTTTTATAGCTTTATGAATTGCATTTAGAGAAAAATATAAAACATATAAAAACTATTGCACTTAGTTGAGATTAAGGCTGTTGATATTGGTTCCTAACACTTAAATTCAGTATTTAAATACTCTGAAAAACAAAGTTCAGTATCTAATTAGTTAGATTTCAAAACTATCCCTTTCAACATGCTAATAAAGCAACAATTGTTTTAGCCATCACCCACTTAGTCTCAAACAGTTCACAGTCCAATCTTTAATTAATTAAGGAGCTCCAAAAAGTGAATGGAACAAAAAACCGCAATCTGAGTTAAAAGTCATTTTGGCAAATTCTTTTTCTTCAATAGCTCTAATTGGTAATTAAAAAATAAATAAATTAGAGCCCAATACCCTCCATACATTGCAGAACCTATACATACCATTTAATGCAACAAAGAAAACCATCAAACAATGCAAACCATGATTCAAACTCACTTAAATTCAGTATTTAAATACTTAGAAAAACAAAGTTCAGTATCTAATTAGTTAGATTTCAAAACTATCCCTTTCAACATGCCAATAAAGTAACAATTGTTTTAGCCATCACCCACTTAGTCTCAAACAGTCTGCAGTCCAAATCTTTAATTAATTAAGGAGCTCCAAAAAGTGAACGGAACAAAAAACCACAATTTGAGCTAAAAGTCATTCTGGCAAATTCTTTTTCTTCAATAGCTCTAATAGGTAATTAAAAAAAAACAATTAGAGCTCAATACCCTCCATACATTGCAGAACCTATACATACCATTTAATGCAATAAAGAAACCATAAAACAATGCAAACCATAATTCAAACTCATATCTTCTCCCATGGGATCTCCAAAAGATGATTAAAAAACACAATCAGAGCCCCATCCCTTCATATCTTTACTGTACCAATACAAGTGAGGACGTGGCAAAGAAAAGAAAACTCACCATTAAGCCTGGACTATGATACTTAATGGGATGAACTTGATAAGCAATTACCACAACTTCCTCTAAGTACCAAATATACTCATAATAATGTGACTTAGATGTAATAAGCAAAATTTCACCAACATGTTTCTTATAAACACAGCTCAATACTACAAAAAAGACAATATTGTGTGTGAGTGTGTTTGCCACAACCCAAATTCAAATGCCTACCTTCTAAAAGCTCAAGCTAATTAGACAAACATAAAGTGAGCAGCTAGGAAAAGAAACCATTTTGCAAAAGATTGGATCAATAAAACCTGCATTCAATAGGGTCCAGTTAAACAATGTTTATTCCCATTGGCCTATAAACTGTGAGAAGCAAATTTTTTATTTACAGTTTCATATAATAACATATTTATTTTTTCGTATTTTAAACGTAGGGATAAGATCTCAAAAGAATTGTATAGATGAAGTGCTAATTGGGCAGAATAGACACAACTAACTAAAAGTTTAAAAAACTCATGTGAGAAAACAGCCAGTCAGCTAAAGAATGCCTGAGATTAGATCCAAAAATTATTTGAACAATTTAAAAAATGAAAGCACATGAATTTAATATTGGGAAGATTAAACTTATTTCAAAAATATAAGAAATGAAAAATTCATATGAATTAATTGCTTTGGCTAGGGAAAAAATAACATGAATTCTTGGCACCACCAAAATCACCAAACAATTCCAAGTCAAGCTCACACCACCAAAAGTAAACAATTCCCACAAGCCAACAGATCAACATCAATTCTCATTCTCATTCTATTCATGAAAAACCCAATTGAATCATTTAAAAAAATAACGGGCACAAATATATAGTTTTATATGATCCTGGTAAGTATTTTCATACACAAACTCATAAGAAAACTTACTAAATTAATTAATAAAAGCAAAAAAAAAAAAAAAAAAGCAGACCTTTAAGTGGGCAAAAACAATGATGTTTTGTTTTAATTAATAAAGCTATGTTCCATATAAAAAATAGGAAGTATTGCTTCTTAGTCATTGTTGAGGCTCTGGTTGCATTGCCACATTGTGACTAATTTACTTTGGATGTTTTGACGGACATCCTTATGGTTACTGGTGTTGTTTTGGTAGGATATGCTACATGCATGCTTCAACAGGAATTTTGGACCTTCTTTCTTATGTAGGATGAGTTACCTCTTTCAACTGATTAAATGGAGAAGATAGAAAACATAGGTGCTTATGCTTGTTGCAACTACAATTTCCTACTTAAATTCCATTCATTTTTCCCTACCTTCTACACGGCTAATACGTTCTTGCTAATTAAAATGTGTTACTCTATCACCAAGTTTCTTAATACTTTTAAGATAACTTCCTTGCAAAAGTTCTAATAGACACACACATTGTGTGTGTGTGTGTTTTCCTTAATCCACTCCTCCCTTCAATACAACAACCTCAATTCAACTTGTTCTTTTACTCTAAACATAAGAAGATTTTTAAAAGAACAAAAAAAATTCTTTACTGTTTGATTAAGAAGAAAAAGGATAATAGTGGTAATAATGATCAACATAGATATTTTCTAAAATGTTTTTTAGTGGCCTCAAGGCCAACCCCTTTTCGGTTTGCTCAAGCATTTTGTCAAACACATTGAGGGTGATACATTGGTCTCTATTCACATGTGATGAAGAACATTTAAATTCGTTCATTCAAGCATACCACCAGCAAAAACAAAAATAATTATAGAAAGAGAGAAAGACCTGGTGAATCTAACAATTTCGGAGAGAGACCTGGTGAGGGAAGAATCGTTGTCTTCGTCATCGAAGCGATCAAAATTTGTGAAGCCAAGACCAAAAGCAGCTACCTTGATTCAGTGGTTGTGTTGCTTCAATGGGTTTGAGGAAAACAAAGTAGGCAACGTACAGAATCTGGGCTAACGGTGTGGTGTCGAACCTTGGAAAGGGATGCTTTGCTGAGTGTTGATTTGAGTTGATAGGATTGTTGGAATTGGGGCAGTGAATCGGTTTGGGAAGGACTTCGTTGGATCTATGCAGTTTATATGCTACTCAAAATAGGAGAAGGTGAAGAGTTTTGGAAGAAGAAAGGAAGTCAGAAAACTGAGTGGTGGGCGTTAGGTTTGACTGTACAGATTCTTGAGTGTAACGGATGCTGGAGAAGAATGGACTGTTACACCACAACATGAAATTGAAGAATGAATAGTTACATAATTGAAGAAGAGAGGAGAGGAATGGACGGAAGAGAGATCGTTAGAGAATGAGCTTGGATTTAATGGTCTGACCATGATTTATTAAGAATTAGTGGAGGAGATTGCATTTAATGGGAAAGGGTGGAAAACAAACGTGAGAAAGAGGATTGAGGCTTGGGTGATGTGGAATTTTATATGAAGAGAGACTCAGATATGGCAGGTTTTGGAGAAGCCACACAAATTCCTCTCAGCTTCAGCTTTTAATTTATATATACTAGACAATAACCCGCACCTTGTGCGGATACTTTACTAACAAAATATTTGTTAACATTATTTTAAATCGTAAATATATCTTTTACATATCCACCACTTTTTTTTTTTTTTTTTCAATATAGAATAGAACAAAAATGTTTTTATTTTTATTTTTATAGATACAATAGGATGTGAAAATTTATGGCATCTGTTCCATAATGGTTGTTCTTTACAATTGGGTCAAGACACCATAATGACATTTTCTCCAAAAAAAAAAAAAAAGCCTATAATGACATCAACTAATCCCTTACTCTATGACATTAAAGGTAGATGCCTCATTTGCCTTATGAATTCTATTTGTAGCATTAAAGTTTGAGGTTGAAAAGAAACCAAATTCATACCATGTTTTTAAGTTCATTTCTCATTATTAATTTGGCAATAATACTTGGTAGGTATAAGTCAATTAGGAACCATTTAGATCAAAAAAATGTGTTTCTACGAACATTTGCAGTGGTTGCTGTGCAAATAATGCAAATAAATTCAAATGATTTTTTTCACTAATGTGAGATTCCACAAATAATAAGGTTAACCGAGATAAAATAATTCCAACTTGTCTTGAATCATATAATGAATTAAACTGATCAGCCTCTACATCTATCTTTCAATGCAAGGATGCAAGTAAATTCATATTCAAATATAATGATAATACATGTCATGTAAACTTATCATTTAATATACATCAGTTTGCTTGAAAAAAAGAAAAAGAAAAAACATTTTTCCCCACTCTAGATATGCTTTATACAAATTATCCTTTCTTTTGTTGCATCATCCTTCCTTTCACTTGTTGCTCAAGCGTAGTCATTCTCAAAGGGCCTTGACCTTCGTCTTGATTCCAATAAGTGATTATCACATCCCAAATGCCTTTATGATGTCTTTAACATTATACTATTCACTCATTTTCATTAAACCTGATAAATTAAGGCCCCAATGAAGTAACCTATTTGAATCCAGAATTTCATCATGGTCCATACATTTTCAGCCAACAACCTATGCTAGTGGTCTAATGTAATGACATAGCTATAAAAGAACTAATATATTTCTTTGTTGGAAATATGGCATAGCTATGAAATTACAAATGTGAAAATGTGAAAAGTAATTAAGCACTTAATCTATCTTTGGCATAAGAGGTGATAATTGGCTTCGTATATTGACCTCCATTCTAGTCAATTTTAAGACTTTAGGAACATGTAAAATGCTTATGTAGTTGAATATAAGAAAAAGTAAAAAAGAAATATAGATTAGACTCAAGAAAAAAAGAGAAGTGATATTATGCTCTGATCACCCATTTACATTCTGACCATAACCAAGTACCCAAATAGAAAAACAATACGTATGTTTTTTCCTTGATTTGCACTGGCTCCCACAACTTATTCATGTTCAAATCATGACCAAGGCTAAATCCAAGATGGGCCTTCATTTATAGTATGGCCCCTCCATCATATGTTCATGTGAATCATCTTCTATTTACTGAGCACTAATGATGAATAAAAGTTTACTTATAAAAGAAAAAAAAAAAAAAAAGGTGGAGACCAGTGAATACATGGCTCCTTTGAGATTTGTTTCAATTAATGAAATGGTCAAAGAAAAAGAAGACTTAAACTTCAAAACTCGTGAACTTCCATCACAAGTCAATTCAATCAATTAACAAATCTCAAACTATGTAGAATGTAATAACATTGGATTTTACACCACTTTGCATTTAAAATATCAATACAAGTTAACTGTCAGAATCAACACAATGAACCCTGGTCATGCAAATTAGACCTCAAAAACTAAATACTACTTGCAAGGAGTTCTACATCAAATGCAGAATCAGCCCAACACTAAGAACTACATATGACCTTTCAAACCTATTACAACAACATAGTATATTAACCAACAAAAACAACATGGGTTGGATAATGAGCATCCAAGCATGGAAAAAAACAATTCAGAAAGCAACAAACAGCTAAAAAAATGTGCTGCTCAACTGTGTACATAATTTGGAAAAAAAAATAATTTAGTAAATCTGACTTACCAGGTAGTATTATTTACATTGTAATTTGTATTGCAAAAAACTTTTTATCTTATCCTTAACTTCAGTCCATTTTATTGCAAAACTGAATCACTAAAATCACTTAACTTTTTCATTAAAAGAAGAGAGTAAAGTTCTAATTTATTTGAAAGAGGTGAACTGGGTACAACCTTGTTTAGGTGAACATTTATTCCAAATCTTAAAGTTTAAGCCAAGAAATGGCATCGTACCTTAAATTACAGTTGTAGGTGATTTATAACTAAATCCCAATAATCTTGATGGTCTACTCTCTCTTTAGAAATCCATTTTTTTCTTCTTTCTTCTTTTTTCATTTTTTTTTTTTTTGTGTTAAAAAATAGAAATTATATTACTGAAGAAAAATTACAATGAAATAAATAGTAACATAAGCTAGGGACCGAAGTCCATAGATGACTATAATTCAAGCAGATCCTACATCTGAAGGCTAAGTTCAGGTGAGGCAGTTGTGGCCTGAGACTATAATTCAAGGAGATCCTACATATGAAGGCTACTCTGTCCTTTAGAAATCATTCTTGATCATGACAAAAAATTATGTCATGAAGCAAAGAGAAAAATTGAATGAATTTCAATGCTCCTGTATGCCTGTATCAGAAGAGAAGAGAGAATGTAGTAAGCATTGAAAATTTAGAAGCTTACGTGGAGGGTAAAAATACGCGGAATAAAAAGCTTCCGTCTCTCGTTGGGGTTTGGCCATTCCATAACAAATTGCATTGTATCTTAAAGAGTGACGCTGCAATTAGACAAAGAGAGGGTTTAGGTAATTTATATCTATCAAAATTTATGTAGTAATTGATTAGAAGAGTAAGAAACCCATTCAGAAAATAACACGGACATGTGGGAGTGAAAAATGACCATGTGCTACAAAAATAAAATTTGTACCAATTCTTCAGAATTAAAAAAAAAAAAAAAAAAAAAATTGAATGAGTACGTAAAACAAAATTAGGAAAAAATTTGTAAAACATGAATACAAAGAAGTAGCATAGCAATTGAAAATTCTAAAAATGAGAAAATTACAATAAACACCACATCTTTAAGTTAGAGCTTTCTCACCCCAGAAAATTCTATCTCATATCCGGCAAACCCAACCTGAACCACCTAGAGCCCCAAAGGATCACATCATTTGCAACCCACGAAAAGAAAATCGGTCACAAACCATTTTAAAAAAAATGCACCGTAAAACCAATGAAGATTAGGGGAAAAAAAATCACGTGGGAGGGACTTTGCGATTTTGCTGATAATCTGGCGCCTTCCGCAGTGGTGGAGAGAGAGCAAATAATATTGTCCTCAATGGTAGAGTGCTTTATGAAGAGTGAAGGTTAGATAAATGAGGGAAAAAGTGGGGAAGCTGGGAAGGTTGAAGATTTTTTGTTTTGATGAATACGGAAGGTTGTAGTTTAAACGTGAGAAAAAGAAGAGAGAGAATATGAGGTCTGAAAATGACCACAATTGAAAATTTGTAGTTGTCCAATCCAGTCCAAAAGACAATTGAAAATTCTGATACGACGTCGTTTTGGAAGGACTCACTCCTGTGCTGATACGACGTCGTTTTGGGAAGGGCTCACGCGTGCAAACTTACTTCACCTAGTCTCCCAGTCATTAAAATTCATTTAATGCATTAATGTAATTCTATTTTCACCTAGGTTTAAATGCTCATTTTAATGTAAAATATTGTAACCGGGGGAAAAAATGTTAACTGATTGAGAAATGTCAACAGATTTAAAAAGGAAGTTCTACCATTCAAATATTTTACTCTGAAAAAATATGTCAATTGAAAGGAAAATTTTCGAAATTAATGGAGCATTTAAAGGGACTAATAGTGGATATTTAAAAGAATATTTATTATTGACACATAAGTGATCCCAAAAATTGACATGTACAAATCATATTTTGCCACATGGTGTTGTCTATTTAAATAATTCGAAATAAATATCATATTTAAAACACGTGTCAAATGTATATGAGATGTTCAAATCACTGGTTGCCATGTAGTGTTGTAAGTCCACATCATTCTCCCACTTGTCAAGCAGAAGGCATTGCCATACATGCCACATGGCAGAGATTCGGCATAGGCTTCTGCTTTAATATATATATAGATATAGATATAGATTATAGATATTATAGATTATAGATTATAGATAGATTAGTTCTGGAGCATACAGAAAATATGTAATTTGTGTTGTAGATAAATAGATAAACCCTTCGGACTTCCAAGAGGCCAGAACTAGAATTCAATACCTTGACTAATTTTCATGTACTCTAATGTTAATTGTTATCCTAGTCCAAAATCAGATAAGAACCTTTTCATGCGCATCTCTATCCTCCTTTCCTATATGATTCTCCTCTCTTTTACTTCAGAAAATTTCACTATTTTTCAGTACAATTTCTTAAACAGCTCTAGTGACTTTGTTCCAACAAAATCCTTTCTCGGTGGGAGGAAGAAATTTTGATACTGACTTCACTTGTAGCATGCCTATGCTATGATTTTTAAGGAATCAACATCAAACTATTGCACGGGATCTCGATCAAAAATAAAACCACATGGGTGGACCCAAAGGTAGACCATAAACAAGGTGGTGCAATCTCATTGGCTGATAGGGACTTTAGAACAACGTGGCAATGAAGCATTGCACGATGATAAAGTGTTCCCAATCAGACAGTAACTACATTAACAAACAAAAAATTCATGACGTTTTTCACAAATTGATTATGTCACTAACCCGTATAAGGATGTTGTTCTGATCACAATTAACCGTTAGTCCGCTAAGAAAAAAAATTGTGAAATTTTTTAAGACTAGCAATACCATGCTTGTAAATGCAGAGTACTCGCTGCATCTATTTGACACATTTCAACATAGGAGCATCAAGATCAATTTTCTAATTCAGTAGAATTAATGAATATCAAGGACTCAGCTGAAAAAATAAATAAACAAAATTTGTCTGTTTGTATCGAGGAACCTTATTAGATACAAAGAACATACAGCAGAAAAGGATGTCTTTAACCCATTTACTTGACAAGCTTCCTGATGGAACAGCAAGTGGGATGATTCTAATTAGCAAGTAGTACAATAGAGGGTTCCTTATCATCATCAGAAGATTGGTGCGGTAATTTTCTTGACCAGTCAAGTGGTAATTCACAATGGTTGAAGTTCTAGTTTTGAGCAATTGCACTACCACTACAATTATATGGCCATCAAAAGAATAACTAAATCCAGGACCTTTGATCACCACAAAGTTCTCTATTGATTACCTTGTATATTTTCAGCCTCGTTCAATTTTCTTGGCAGCCTCTTATGTTTAAGGCAACAACAGAGCATATTCACAATAAAGAAAGCTAACTAGAATAAAAACAGATACTCTGTCCAATAATTTTAGTTTTGTAAGTGAAAATTAATCCCATAACATGCTTTGCAACTTCCACTCTATTGATCCTACTAATATTGAAAACCAAATTCCCAAATTAGTTTGTCCAATAACAACATACTCTATCCATAGTTCTATAGTCTAATGTATCTAAAACATATAAACAAACCATTAAATTAAAATAAAGGCCAAGCAGACAGAAATGAATAACATACTTATAAATGTGTGTATATGTTTAAAATACATTGAAGTGAAAGGAAAAGTTTCAAGGCATACACATACAAAGAAGGGTCTAGTCCAAATATGTTCCCCACTAAGATCTATTCATAATAACACTTTGATTTATTTCCAACAAAGAACATACACACGAAAACACTTCCTGCAATCTGATCTCTTCACAAAGTTCCATAACCCTGCAAAAGTAGTAGTTACTAGTTAGTTATTTAAGCCATGTTGGGACAGTAAGAAAATTCCATGATACAAGTAACAAAAACAACATTAGGGAAAATAATATCCAAATAGACTTAATTTAATCTTTCTATCCAAACAAAAGGACTGAAAAATCTATTTGTACTAGTAGATCATGTACCTAAGAACGTTTTGTGCTTGTGGTTAGAAAGAATCATTTGGCAACTGAAATGTATGAAATTTAAGGCCAGTTTGCACTACTAGGTAAGTCCTAAGTCACTCTACGGATTATCCATTATTGGCTAAACTTCTGTATGACTGTATGGAAACATGTTGTAGCACCTTACTTGGTCATCATCCATGAATCCCGATACCAAGAAAAACATTTTTGATCTTATAAAGCCCTCTGGTCACATCCTCCATATTAATTCTTTCTTTTGGCGATTCCATTGAACAAGCAAGGCCGAGGTTGAAAACTGAAAGTAAGCAATTGTGCATATTGGCATTCATCCGGCTTAAGTTCTCAATGTGGTTTTTTTCTTCTTCTGCCTCAATATTGTTGTGATCATCATTGTCATCATTATCTTTTTTTGTTGTTGGTGTTGTTTCCTCTACTTCTTTTGTGGAAAGGTTTGGATCCACAATCTGCACAAGTCTTTCTGGCAATGCCATCCTAACAAAGTTATGAAGGTTGAAACCATCTTTAAACATTTTGTCTGTGGGTCTCCGCCCTGTAAACATCTCCAACACAAGTATTCCATAGCTATAGACATCGCCCTGCTTTGACACCTCACCACCCATTCCATATTCTGCAATTTAAATGTTTCACATGCTTCGTTAATATGAGGGAAATTTTTTTAATAGCAAGTTACTACTTACTTTTAGAGATATGGGATACAATATAATTTAGAGGTTAAATAATGTGTTTAATATTTGGAAATAAGTGACATAGAATCTGCATTTTAAAATCATAACTACTAGAAACTTTGGAAAATTGCATGATATAGAAGGGAGCAACATTCATACTTACATCTTACATTTTGCAATGAAAAATATTGTTAAAGATTAATTATGATCATCTAATCATCATATTTCATATTCCCCTACTATAGAGAGACGGATTCTTTCTAAGCTGTCCCCACCATTTTTATGCAAGGTCTACATGGTTCTATTTCTTGATAAATCTGATTGGCATGCTATGAGCATAATCATAGAGAGGCATGAAGAAGTAAATTGACACGGCTAAAATGAATATGTAAATCTTAGTCAGAAGACTGTTAGTGATGCTGGTCAATTTGATCAAAATAATGATTTAGAATATTTGAGAGCTGAGTAGTTATATACCTGGAGCAGCATAACCAATTGAACCCTTAATTCCAATTGTGCTTGTTTGATGTTGTGAAACATCATTGGTTGCAGAGAGGAGCCTTGCCAAACCAAAGTCACTAACATGAGCAATCATGTCATTGTCAAGAAGAACATTGCTTGGCTTTAAATCGCGATGAATGATTGGTCTTTTACAGTCTTCATGAAGATAATGTAATGCAGAAGCAACATCAATTGCAATATTTAGTCTTTGAAGAAGATTCAAATTTCTTGATTGATTTTCATTGTCTATATTTGGATGCAGCCAATTCTCCAAGCTTCCATTCGCCATAAACTCAAACACTATAGCTTTGAATTCATTACCTTTGTAGTCTATGCTGGCGCAACATGTTAAGGTTTTAACAAGATTCCGATGTCGTATATTTCTTAACACATTGCATTCAGCAATGAAACTCTTGGAAGCTCCTTTCTGTTGAAGGTTCAAGACCTTTATAGCAATTATCATTTCTTCTTGATCAATAATTCCGTTTCCTTTATATACTGAACCAAAACCACCAGATCCAATTAGATTGTTGGGAGAGAATCCGCCAGTCACCTCATAGAGCTTCTTGTATGAAACCTTTGAAATGAGTTCAGTATTTGAGAATGTAGAAGATGATTTCTTTTTTGATTTTCTCCTCCAATAGAGAACTAGAAAGAGTGAAGACAGAAGGAAGCAAAGAATCCCACAAACAATTATGACTGTTAATTTTAAAGCATGGGATTTTCCTCGTTTCTTAACTTTAATGTCGCATGCTTGCAGCTGCAGTTCTGGGATACCCCCACAAAGCTTTTTATTTCCAGTCACTGATATTCTGCTTGCATTTCTGAAGACGCCTTCTGTTGGTACCTCACCCTCCAGATTATTAAAAGAAAGATTCAAATATAGAAGGGAGAGATTCTGTAGATCTTTAGGAATTGACCCTGACAAGTTGTTTCGTGAAAGATCTAAGTACTGAAGGCCTCTCAAAGATGCCCAAGAAGGAGGTAAGTTACCTTGAAATGAATTGCCTTGCAGGTAAAGGTACTGCAAGGTCAAGCAATCTGAAATGGTTCTAGGAATCTCACCAGACAAATTGTTTTCAGAGACATTCAAGGAAACGATATTTTTTAAATTGCCAACTTCCACAGGTAGGGTGCCGTTTAATGAGTTTTGTTCCAAGTTGAGTACTAGTATTTGGGGGAAACGACTGATGGGTATGACACCACTAAGGTTATTTTCTGAAATCTGTAAGTCCTGCAAATATTTGCACTTTCCAAAACTAGATGGAATGCTTCCTTCCAAATTGTTCCGTGATAAGTAAAGTACGACCAATTGAGTGAGGTTACCTATAGAGGATGGTATGTGTCCTGACAATCTGTTTCCATCCAAACCCAATCCTTCTAGCTTTTGGAACTTCATAAAATAAGCGGGAATGCTGCCGGTGAACAGGTTATCCGCCATGTTTAAGGTAGTTAAGTTGATGAAATTCTCTAATGCTGTAGGAATAATTCCAGATAGTTGATTGCCTTGAAGAGCTAGTGTACTGAGTTGCATGGACAAATTTCTTATAGAGTTAGGTAAACTACCTCCAAAATTGTTATGAGAAAAAAAAAGAAATTTCAATTTGGTGCAGTTTTTCAAAGATGTTAAGAAATCCAAGTCCTTAGAATTATTACTTCCAAGATTATTTCCTCCAACAGTTAGCCACCAGAGATCTAGCAGGTTTCCCAGATCTGTTGGAACTTGTCCCACAAATTTGTTGTTGGAGAGAGCAAGTATTTCAAGTCGAGAAGCATTGGATAGTGAAATTGGGATTGGACCAGAGAACTTATTAACAGAGACGGAAAAATGTCTGAGATTAGGAAGAGTGAGGCCTATGTTGTTTGGAAGAGTGCCATTCAGTTGGTTATAAAGAATAAAGAAGGAGCTCAAAGTTGATATATTGTAAAGGGAATAAGGGATCGTACCAGACAGATTATTGTCTGGAACTTGGAATACAGATAATCTCTGCAAACAGCCTATTTCATCTGGAATATTTCCCACAAAGTTATTGAGTCCTAAGGAGAGTACTTGGAGTGAAGAAATATTTCCCAAAGAAGGTGGGATGCCTCCTGTCAAATTATTTCCACCAATATAAAGCTTCTCAAGCTTCCTTAACGAGCCCAGCTCAACAGGAATATTCCCAATAAGTTTATTCCCGTTGAAATCCATGACTTTGAGTTCAGGACAGTTGGTCAAGTTGCTTGGAATTCTGCCTGTCAACAAGTTATTGCTAAGTGTAAGATCTTGCAGTCGGAATAAATGAGTAACTTCTTGTGGAATTTCGCCGTATAAGAAGTTGCCGCTGAGGTTGACAAACCTGAGAAAGCTGAGGTTGCCAACATATGGTGATATGGATCCACGCAAAATATAGCCTCGTAGGTCCAACACCGTGACTCTTTGATGCTGACGGCTGCATGCAACTCCTTGCCAGTTGCAGAAGTGGATAGAATCATTCCAGGAGCTCAAGATTTTGTGTGGGTCATTGCCTATCAAATCTTTGAATTTGAGCAAAGCCAACCGATCAGTCTCATTTGTTGGAGCAGCAGCAATATTGGCAGTCTGCAAGTGTAGTAGGCTTATAGAAAAGAGAAGAATCACATGAAGGTATGTAGGCCATATCACACATAACTTGGTGTAATGAAGCTTCATTGGCTTATAGCAGCGGTGAAATATTGGTGCAAGGCAAAGCAAGATATAGAGCATTATGTTCATCAAAAAAGCTATATAGATGTTTATGGAAGAAACAAAGAGGGAAGAACAAAGGGGTCTGTGACAAACAAGGGTATGGGACAAGAGTTAAAGTGGAAAAAGAATGACTAGGGAACAGAGGGGTATAGGTTTGGTAAAGTAAAATAAGACTTTAGCAAAAAGAAGTCAAGGATGGGGTATGGCCTTTGGCCAAATTTGCCAAAAAATTCTTTTTCCTATGTTTTTTGGCCAAACATGTTTTTTTTTTTTTTTTTTTGAAAAATAGACTGATTGCAAATCGTCTTTGTGAAAGACGATATTTGTTTTAGTATGATGTTATTTATTTATTTATTTATAAATAAACGGAGGAATTAACGTGAGAATTTGGAATTGTTAGTGGAATGATGAATTGTCACAATCTTGACCTTTTATTTTCAAATGGAATGTGCAGATTTAAAGAACTCTATACATCTTATAATTTTCCTAAATTATTCATTGATTTCAATTAATAATGTCTCTTACATTAAAATTAAAATAGATTTCTTATTGAATTAAAATTACTAATTGGAATCAAAGTGAGTTTTCTTAACAAAATACGCTAACGTAAATTGACATATTTAAAACGTTCACTCCAAAACAGGAAATAGTTTACCCTAATCCGGTTTGAAGGAATTATCCTCCAATCCACTACGTGGCTATTAAATAGACAAGTCACATGTATTTTTAGTCGTCTGACTTTTTTAATAAGTCATGTCACTTTTTTATATAATACATTTGGAGGTAAAAATGGATTTTTTAGACTGGTTTGACGTGCCATATACATCATTTTGTTTAACGAGCTCTTAAGATAAGCACATCGTCAAAAAGGGGAACAAAGGCAACTGTATATCAATCTCAATGCAATAGGTGGAATAGTAGGTAAGCGTCTGTCTCCAACTATAAAGAAATGTATTATTAGAGATTGTTTTGGATTTTGTCCAACTCGTTTATCCATG
>BKZX01026157.1:0-12527 GCA_014362285.1 Fagus crenata | reverse complement strand
TCCAGTTTGAACATATTCAGGAGCTGCATATCCCATAGTTCCTACAACCTAATGGAATTAACCAGTTGTAAATGCTAGATAATAGGTAAGTGCTAAAAGATTGAGTACTCTGACAGCAGAGAATAAATAATTTAAATTAATTTTGTTTGGTTTCTCAAATTTTTTTTAAAAGAGCATGTGTTGATTTTATAAAACAAAGAAGTTGGATGAGATCAATTTCTTAATAGAGCCATCGAGGGCAAATCCATTCTCCACACTAGTTGCATTAGATACAGCCAAAGCACAAGCAGCAATAAATTAATTGAAAAAGTATAATGCCTGATGTTCCCATGTATATGTGTGCGCGTGCATGAGTAATTTTAACGATACCACAAGCATAAATGGTTTCATTTTTCATGTGTAACATAAGACTAATCCAATATTAATGGGGTGTCCAAATGCTAGTAAAATTTTGATCTCCCAAATTGTTACATGATTTCCATTATGAGTAATTTTTAATGACCATTTATTGAGATACAACTAAACTAGTTCAGCAAATGAAGTTTGTTGGAGGAATAAGATCTGGGTTGAGGTCCCCAATCTCTAACATGTGTCTCTAAAAAATTTACACACTAAATGTTTAGGTTGATCAGATGGTTGGGCAATTTCAAAGACATAGAATGAAAGCCAAAGCAAATGAATATTATTATCAGAAAGTCATACGTTAGCAATAGCAATTGGAAAAATCTTTTGGCAGATTTCTAAGGTAACCACATGAAGTTGTAGCATTTGAGGTCCCATTCCCATGTGAGTTTCTCTTTACACACTACTATATGTATTTTAAGTTGGTATGCAGTCGAGGAATAGATATTTAGACATGGATCAATTTGTATGATCATACCGCTGTTGAGACATGGGTTAACCCTTCTGAAGGGCCCAACCTAGCCAATCCAAAATTTGATAGCTTTGCATTCCATTGCTCATCCAGAAGGATATTGGAAGATTTGAAATCCCAGAAGATGATCTATAATATAAATATTAGACAATGTCAGCAACATGTCAAATAGAATGCTAGAATTAGCAAATGTAGAAATTGTTCATAAGGAACCAAATGTAGCTGCAACCCCACACCCTTTTTTTCTTCAACGTGGGAATCAAATAAACAAAAGAAACTTTCAGCTTAAATGCAACCACAAATACCTAAAAAGCCCATATATTATAATGAACATGCATGCTAACAAACCTTATAAATTGTGAATTGGAAATGGTGTTATTTTCTAACTTGGGAGAGTGACTATTTTCTTTACACACCAAATGGGATTCATTGCTCCCTTTTTATACTAGCTTGTAAGCTTCTAGGACATTTTTGTAATGGTAGTAAATTAGTCCTGCACCAAGCTTCAAGGACATTCTTGCGTAGGAAGTCTCTAGATAGTGGTATTGTAATGTCTAATAAGTATGTGTGCGTGTTGAATCCCACATCGGGCATATATTGAGTCAAACTGAGTTTTATTAATAATTGCAAGGAGCTCAAATTATAACTTGACTAGTCTTTTTGGGGTATAAGCACAAATGTAGTAAGTGTGAGTGCTGAGTCCCACATCAGGTATATATTAGGTCAAATTCGGCTTTATTAACAGTTGCTAGAGCCTCAATTGAAACTTGACTAGTCCTTTTGGGGTATAAGCGCAGATGTGACTAGTGTTTTCCTTGGGTTGTTACAGGAATCTTCTAGCACTCTAAGGAAAGCTTGAGGAAATTACACTGACATCTCATTCTTTTAAAGAAACTAGACTCGCTATAGCCTAGTTTGAGGAAATGACACTCCGCTCCTAAATTTGCAAAATAATTAACACTCAACCCCCTTTTCTCCAATTTTTAAAGGAATATTATTCAATAAAACTTAAAATAATTGAAATATAATTTATTTATATATATATATATATATATATATTTTTTAACTTTGGTTAGTTAGACATTGGTATTTTTAAAGGAATATTACTCACTAAAACTTAAAATAATTGAAATATAATTTTTCTTTTTAACTTTGGTTAGTTAGGCATTGGTTAAAAAAATTAATTAAAAAAAAGGGTGGAGTGTTAATTATTTTGCAAATTTGGGAGCGGAGTGTCATTTCCCTAAATTAGGGTGTAAGGAGTCTAGTTTTCACAAAAGAAGAGGGTGTCAGTATAATTTACCAAAAAAAAAAAAAAGTATTTCATAGTGCCCTCTACTCTTAGGGATTTTCTCTTATGTATTGTAATAGGATTAATGTCATATAGTTAGAAATTATGAAATTAAGCATTTACTTTCTCCATAAAACAGTATTGCGAAGTTGATGTTGCAGTTATTTTCAATCCAACTTTAAACCTATCTACCCAAGTCATCCCTATCAACTTAGATATGGAAAGACTGCTTCGATCGACATCATAGTCCAATCTTGACTAAAGATATCACAAGATTATGTTTCACCAATCACAACTTTTTAATTTTTACATTTTTTTCTTTATTTATAAAATAATTAAAGTTTAAAATTGAAAGAAAAAAACAAAAAAGACTTCCAATTGGTGTCCACTTCATGATGATTAGGCCAAGACAATAATTAGTTTTTGGTGTAGGTGAGATTCGAACCCAAGTCCATTGCTCAACGATAAGAAACTTTACTAATTGAGCTAATTGGAACCCACTACTCCCATGGATTAATTTTTGATAACCTAACCATGAAAAAAAGAAAATAAAAGAATAACTCCTCCCAACTACTATTAGTGCTTTATTATAAAAGAGAAAAGGAAAAAAAAAAAAAATTCAATAGATAACAAATTAATCTCTTTTGGTTCAATCTAGATGTAAGAGCATTTCCAATGGATTAGATAAAATTCAAACTAAAATTTGGCTTAACCGTACCTTTTTAAATTTTAATTAATCATTTTTCAAAACACACATATTCCAATTTCTATTTTCCTCTCTATTTTATTAAAATAATATTTTTTATTATTATTTTAATCATTCTCATTTTAACCCTAATTGTTTGTTCCCACTGCTGATCTATCCCAAATTTCACAAACCCACCCATTATCTGCATCTATCTGCCTCCTTTACAATCAACATCTTCTCTCTTATGCAGCAACCACAAAAACAACTTCTTGTCCACAATTAACACCCATATTCAAGAATTTATTCCCGTTAAAAGGTTCCTACATAACTAGAAAAGAAAATGTACCAATTCTATATTCAACGGCCAAATTATTTAAGATTTACAATTTCCTTTTTTTAGGCTAAAAAAGAACTCCAAAGGCTGCAACAATTCTATAATCAGCAGATCTTGAAGCCAAATCTCCTCTAATGTGCAATCCACTCAAAAACCACAGTCAAACCCCAGCACAAATCAAACACCCACATACCAACCCAAATCAAACCCACTACAACCACAAACTAAATCTTACAAGGACTAAGGCAACTTAGTAGTTCTCGACGTCAACGAATGGCTCGGCCACAAGGCGGAGGACAGCGGCGCAACTGGAGGAAGAGTCTCCACTGAGAGAGAGAGCAATGAGAGAATAAAAAGAAAAAGAGAGGATTAAATAAATGTCATAAAACAAAAGAAATAATAAAATATCTTTTTGCCTCCGCTACAGTACTTTGCATAAATAGATAGGTACTGTAACAAAATTCTATTTTGCTTAAGGGCAAAACTTATATACAGTAGGATAGGTGCAGTTGGTGCGGTTCCCATACTTAAAAATTAGACACGTGGATAATTAACAGGTTTCATAAACGGCGTTATCTTTCTCTCATCTCAACTTCTTTCTCTCTCATCTCGCGAAGACCCACGACGGCGAAGGCAAGCAGAGAGAGGAGTTGTGACAAAACCACCGGAAAACCCCCACCACCAAAATCACATTGCAACAACGCCAAAACCCCCCAAACTCAACCGGATCTCAGAACCCAACCACCTCAACCATACACAAACACAAACAATCCATAATACAAAACAAAAACAAGCAATCTAGCACAAATCAAGCCAAGGGACTCAACAATCCCAAAGCCGAAACACAGCAAATCCTCAACAGATCTGAGCAACCAAACAGACAAGCCGACTTACAGCCAACGGTGAAGCAGACCTCCATACACAAACATGGAAAACCCTCCCTCTGCTCGCCCTTGCCGTCGTGGGTCTCATCACCGCCCTTCGTGGGTCTCAGATCTGCCCTTCGTGGGCCTTTGCAGTCGTGGGTCTTCGCGAGATGAGAGAGAGAAGCTGAGATGAGTGAGAGAGAAGCTGAGATGAGAGAATACTGAGATGAGTGAGAAAGAAGCTGAGAGCCTAAGACCATGGGTAGATGAGAGATGGAGTAGCTGTGATGAGAGAGAGAAAGAAGCTGAGATGAGAGAAAGATAACGCCGTTTATGAAATCTGTTAATTATCCACGTGTCTAATTTTTAAGTATGGGAACCGCACCAACTGCACCTATCCTACTGTATATAAGTTTTGCCCCTTGCTTAATGTATAGCTCATCCATTTTGGAAGCACTTTTTGGGATATATCAGTAAATATTTTGGTTATAATAGTAATTTGGCTCTTCCATTGAAAATGCACTAATGCAACATTTTTTTTCCCAACTCCCCTGTAGCTCCTCCTCGTAATCATCCTTCACACTTAAACCATTCATTCATGCTAGCTCATGAAGCCCTAATAAATGAATAAAAGGCTCAATGAATAAAAGGCTCCTAATAAAAATATGAATAATTAATTAATTTTGCAGGAAAAAAAATGTGTATAGTATGTTTTTTTCCTTATTCTCAAAAATACCCTCAAAATTGTGAGTTAATAAAAATTCATTCCAATTACTTTATTAGAGTTATCGTCTTTTCATTAAGTCATTTCATAATCAATTTTCCCCATCTTTCCCTTCTTTCAAAAAGTTAATTATCATCACCTCTTAATTATGACCATAATTACCATTTGTCATCAACCAATTTTTTTAATGACATGTTATATAATTAATTGTTCAACTTTTTTTCATCCTCTTTCATGGCCAGTGCCACGTTCAAAACCCCCACACATGCTTGAAATTCATCTCTTTGACGTCATATCTTAATAGAAGCAAACATTTCCACAAATAAGTCACGTTGGATTCTGGCTTGGAAGCTATAATGTTAAGGGGGCCTTTGGTTTGCCGTGATGTACCCATGATCGTAATGACATTAGTGTGATGTGGAACATCGGAAGTGATGGGTTTTTGGTGAGAAGCCATTATTTGGTTTTTGGTGATAAATTTGATCGCTAATATTAAGTGCAGGTTCGCGCAATCTGCAAGCCTTTGAAGGCTCTTGGAATACATGCTGTGAAGATACATCTGTTAAGGAGACTATCTTGCCTAATATCAAGCCAAGTCAATAGCCAATATGTCTCCTGATTTCTTCCTATTCTGTCACTCTATTTTCAACGCTGTATTTACAACCTGATTGTCAATCCCTATAGTTTAGGATCTTGATTATTATTTTCCTTGTAAATAGCTTGTGCCTTGTATGTATAAATCTGTGCAGCAACATGAATGAAAGTAAGCAAAGTATTTTACCAAACAGTGGTCCCTACACTTATATGGTATCAAAGCCCCCATAAGCTCCAACGAGCATCCCTCTTCTGCCTTTTTTTTTTTTTTTTTCTCCTCATCAAACCATGGCCGAATTAGAACAGAGCACTCAACCCCAACAGAGCACTCAACCCCCCACCATCACTTCTCTTCCTGCCAATCCTCCTCACAACCTTGTTAATCTTATTTCGATTAATGCCGCTGCCCAACTACCATTGAAACTCAACCCCTCCAATTATCTCTCCTAGAGAGCTCAATTTCATACTCTTTTGGTTGGCTACGATCTCTTAGGCTACCTTGATGGTTGTTTGGCCTGTCCCCTTCGGTCTGTAGTCACTAATGGTATCTCTACTGTTAACCCAGCCTACACTTTTTAGCTTCGCCAAGATCGGCTACTTTTACATGCCATTATTGCATCTGTATCTAGAATCCATTACACCTTTTGTTGCCTCCTTGCAAACCTCTCGTGAAGCTTGGGATTGGTTGTCGACACTTTATGCTAGTCGATCTCACACTCGCATTATGCACTTGAAAGATAAACTTGCTCTTATCACTTGTGGAACCAAATCCATCTCTGAATATTTACAAACCATCAAGAGTGCCGCTGATGAGTTAGCACTTGCTGGTGTTCCACAAAGTAACGATGATTTACTCTTGTATAGCCTACGCGGCCTTGGTTCTGAATATAAGGAGATTATTGCTGCCATTCGTGCTCGTGATACTCCAATCTCGTTTGAAAAGCTCCACGATAAACTTCTAGAGCAAGAAGTTTATCTCAAACGTGAAGCATCTCAATCTGACCCTTCTCATATCACTGCTAATGCCACCATAACCTATAGCCAGCCCAAACCTTCCAACAACAGAAGAAATGAAAAAAATCATTTTTCCCAAAATCAGGGACCCCCACATCAGCAAAACCAATTCTTTCAAGGCTCATCCCCCCACCCTGACCCACGATCCAATTTCAAACGACCCCCTCCAAATTAACACAACCCAAATCCCATTGTTTGCCAATATTGCGGGAAACGTGGTCATACCACACGTACATGCTATCAAATACACCCACCAGCACCTATGGCCAACCACACCTCCATTCAACAATCTCCTCATTCCAATTGGCTTGTTGACTCTGCTGCCTCGCAACATGTCACTACCGACTTGAATGCTCTGTCCATGCCTCAAGACTATGCAGGTTCTGACGATATTGTCATCGGTGATGGTACAGGTCTTGAGATTACTCACACTGGTTCCACTACCCTCCCTACTCCTTCCACTCCACTTACACTCTCTAATGTGCTTTGTGTTCCCTCTATGCAAAATAATTTAATTTCTGTCTCCAAATTCTGCAAAACTAACAAAGTATCTGTTGAATTTTTTCCTGCCTTTTTTGTTGTGAAGGATTTACGGACGGGGGCACCTCGTCTACGCGGACAGAATAAGAACGATGTCTATGAGTGGCCCAACACTGTGGGACTTGCTGCACCCTCTCCTATTGCTAATGTCAGTATCAAAGCTTCTTTCCATGATTGGCATAATCGTCTTGGTCACCCATCCTCTAAAGTTCTTGCTTTAGTAATCAACTCTCATTCCTTACCTTTGTTATCCAAGCAACCCTCAGATTTTCTTTGTGAGTCATGTAATTGCAATAAAAGTCATCGACTACCTTTTGGCACTTCCACTTTATCTAGTAGTCAACCACTTGAACTTATCTACAGCGATGTTTGGGGTCCTTCTCCCATCTTGTCAAATGATGGTTTTCAATACTATGTAATTTTCGTTGATCACTTTACAAAATACACATGGCTCTATCCCTTACGTCTCAAATCGGATGTTCTTAATGTCTTTACTAAATTCAAAACAGTGGTTGAAAATTTTTTCAAAACCTCCATTCTCACCATTTACTCTGATGGAGGAGGTGAATACCAAAAATTAAAATCATTTCTTGAAACTCATGGCATTCAGCATCTTAAAACACTACCCCACACTCCTCAACACAATGGCTCTGCAGAAAGGCGTCATCGTCATATTGTTGAAACTGGGTTAATCTTACTTCATAATGCTTCCCTCCCACTTTCCTTTTGGTCCTTCACCTTCCAAACAGCCAGTTATCTTATTAACCGCCTACCCACTCCTCTTCTTAACAATAAATCTCCATTTGAGAGTCTCTTTGGGTCTCCTCCAAATTATTCTAAACTCCGAATTTTTGGCTGCTTATGTTTTCCTTGGTTAAAGCCCTATACATCCCACAAATTGGAGCCCAAATCACGTCCATGTCTTTTCCTAGGATATTCTTCGTCACAAAGTGCCTACAAGTGCTATGATTTGTCATCAAAAAAATTTTTTATCTCTCGCCATGTCAAATTTTTTGAACATATGTTTCCCATGCACACCAATCCTATCCACTCCTCTTGGGTTCCCTCCTTTACCATTGACACATGGTCCGCATGTTCCCCCTCCCTAGCAGCTATTTTCCCCCCACATTTTAATGTCCCACTTACACATATGTCTTCCCCTCCCACGTTGCATGTTACTTCCTCTCCATCTCCTGCAGCTTCCCATGGTCACTCCACCTCATTGGACAACACGACTTCTTCTTCATGCAATGAGACAAGTGTCCCCCATGTGCCTTCACCTCAACCACAATCATCCCACCCATCCCCTACCACCGAGCCTCCCATTGCTAGCCGCATTCACCCAATGACCACCCACTCCCAAAACAATATTTTTAAGCCAAAGCAACTTCATTTGACCACCAAGCATCCTTTACCTGATCCTATTGAACCCACCACTGTGTCCCAAGCCATGAAAGATCCTCGCTGGCGCTCTGCAATGGCAGCTGAGCTTAATGCTCTTGTTCGAAATGGTATGTGGGATTTAGTCCCACCATAAGCTCATCACAATGTGGTTGGCTGCAAATGGGTTTTTCGCATCAAGCGAAACCCCGATGGTACAATTGCTCGATATAAAGCCCACCTTGTGGCTAAGGGCTTCCATCAAAGGCCGGGTGTGGACTATCATGACACCTTTAGCCCAGTTGTCAAACCGACCACAATTCGCCTTGTGCTCTGTCTTGTACTCAATCAAGGCTAGAATATTCGCCAACTAGATGTGAATAATGCATTTCTACATGGCTCTTTATCTGAGGAGGTTTTTATGCAACAACCTCCTGGATACATTGATACCACTTATCCGTCTCATGTGTGCCGTCTTCGTAAGGCCATCTATGGTCTTAAACAAGCCCCTCGGGCTTGGTATAATGAGCTTAAAAATTTCTTGTTGGACTATGGTTTTGCTAACTCCAAAAGTGATGCTTCTCTCTTTGTTTACAGGAACCAAGGAGTCATTCTTTATTTTCTAGTATATGTTAATGATTTAATTATCACAAGGAATGATAACAACTTCATTAGCTGCTTCCTTCAAGCTCTCTCTGCTCGCTTCTCTATCAAAGATCTAGGCGACTTAAATTATTTTCTTGGGGTTGAAGTTCTACCATCTTCAGCAGGTCTTCTTCTTACCCAACACAAATATATAAGAGATCTCTTGACTCGAACTCAATTGGCCGGAATCAAAGAAGTGCACACGCCCATGGCCACCAACACTTCTCTTGTTCTTCATGATGGTTCCCCTCCAACTGAAGCTACCACCTACCACAGTGTTATTGGTGCTTTACAATATTTGTCCATTACTCGCCTCAACATATCCTACACTGTTAACAAACTCTCACAATTCATGTATTGTCCCTCCGAAACTCATTGGGCAGCAGCTAAACGTCTTCTTTGCTATCTCAAGCACACCATCAATCATGGTCTCTTTCTCAAACGAGGCCAATCATTGCAGCTACATGCCTACTCTGATGCTGACTGGGCAGGAAACAGAGATGATCGTACTTCTACAACAGGATATATTGTGTACCTCGGTGGAAATGCCATTTCTTGAAGTTCTCGCAAGCAAAAGACAGTGGCCCGCTCCTCCACTGAAGCTGAGTATCGTGTTGTTGCCTCCACTGCTGCTGAAGTACTATGGGTTCAATCTTTGCTTGGTGAACTTGGTATTACATTAACAAGGCCCCCCTCTATTCACTGTGACAACATTGGGGCAACCTATCTTTGTGCAAATCCAGTTTTCCACTCAAAAATGAAACACATTGCTATTTATTATCATTTTGTTCGAGACAAAGTGTCTACAGGGCAGCTTACTGTCTCTTATGTCTCTACACATGATCAACTTGCAGATGCTCTCACCAAGCCGCTTCCAAGACCAAAATTCACGCAGTTATGTTCCAAGATTGGTATCTCTGATGGGAGTACCATCTTGCGGGGGCATGTTAAGGAGACTATCTTGCCTAATATCAAGCCAAGTCAATAGCCATTATGTCTCCTGATTTCTTCCTATTCTGTCACTCTATTTTCAATGCTGTATTTACAACCTGATTGTCAATCCCTATAGTTTAGGATCTTGATTATTATTTTCCTTGTAAATAGCTTATGCCTTGTATGTATAAATCTGTGCAGCAACATGAATGAAAGTAAGCAAAGTATTTTACCAAACAGTGGTCCCTACACTTATAAGATCTTGGTGCATCCTTGGATCACCAAATTCAAGGGTAGAATCGGATGGATAGGAAGGAATTCTTGGACATCGGAAGTGATGGGTTTCAGATTCAGTTTTTATTTTTTTGGAAGGGGGCGGCACTGGGTTTCCCATTTTCAGTCTCATGGGTTATTTTTTATTTTTTTTAATTTTTAAATTTTAATGATTTTGTTAAATTAATGCTGACGTGTTAATTTAGTGTTTTAATTACTGATGTGGTACAATGTCACATCAGTACCATATCAGTTTGTAAGTAAATAGTTGTAAAATAAGTTGTATCTTTAGCATTACTCTATTTAGTATATGTTAGATCAAAGAACAGAATAACCATTTATTAGAAATCATCATTTAGTTGGAGTGTCAAAAAAGAAAAGAAAAAAAGAGAGCATCATTTATTTCTTTGATTACGTTTTCATTACATAATAGCTATTTCCCTAAACTTAAGAACATATATTCTTATGCTAAAAAAAGATTAAAAAAAAAAAAAAAGATATTCTTTATCAAAATATCCATAATAGCTATTCCTCAAATCACATAATAGTTCCAATAATAAATAAAAACAGAAAAAAGTCACATAATAGTTTAAACAAATTCACAAAAAACCATTATTAGCTACCACTCCCTAAAAATATTTTTACTAGAAAGAAATATTTGTAATTATTGTGCAATTTTTTTTTTTAAGTTGACATAAGTCTAATAAATTTATTTTATGATATGAAATTTAACAGAAAAAATTAAAAACTCATTATTTTATGATATATAAATTTAAATTTCAAATATATATTAACCTTTTTTTATAAAAAAAAAAAATGTGTTATTTAAAAACAAAAACAAGCTTATTCTGTATGTCATCTTTTTATTCAAGAAGAAGAATTTATCAACAATTAGAATTAATATTTAGGAGAGATGTTATCAATATTTGAACAAAGAACATTGATATTAATTATAAATCTTTTTGATTTATATATAATTGAATGCTAAGCAAAACTCACAAGAATATATATATATAAAAAAAAAAAATCTATAATCTTTTTCAAAGAAATTTGATTGAAATATTATTTCATTCCACTATCTCATGATCTAACAAATTGTGAAATACGATAGTTACTACTATTTCTACGATATAACTTCTTATATTCTTTGCAATACTTATTTTTATTCATCATATCATCACAATGTACTAAAATTACCCTTAATGAATTGCTTTCAACATCCAAAAGATAATTGTCATCATGGTCACAACTTTTTTGCAACCTATATTATAGGTTGCTTATTTGACTCACAATGTACTAAAATTACCCTTAATGAATTGCTTTCAACATCCAAAAGATAATTGTCATCATGGTCACAACTTTTTTGCAACCTATATTATAGGTTGCTTATTTGACTCTAACATAAAAATGAACTAAGACCAGTGTAAAACATAACTTGAATTTCTGTAAAGACTAAAGATAAAGAATTATCACACCCTAGAGTCAAATCTGACGACGTGTTAGGCCAGATCTGATAGGCAAATACAATGTATTAAAATTGAATTTTTTTAAAAAAATTTATTAATATCAGTAGTGCATGACACATGCTATTTTTCATTTAAATATATAATCTTCTAGTAATATTTTAATTATTTTTAATTATGAATTATTAATCCCATTATTATGAGTGACACACCAGCCTTGAGGAGTCAGATTGCAATTAGTGATCAATTGCATAATAGTATTTTTAATTTTGATCGTTCATTTGAAAAATAATTTTTAATCTCAATCGTTCAATATATAAAATAATTATTTTTAATTTTTAATATATTTAAATGAATGATCAAGATCGAAAATTATTTTACAACGCTTATCTCAATCATAAAAAAATATCTATTGCTATAAGAAAATCTCACCAAATCTCACCAAATCTCAATCTCAGACGTGGACCTTTGGGCGTCCCAATTGATCGATTGAATCTTGATCAGAATATATAGGAAAAGTCTTAAATGCCATTTATGAAACTCTTAATCATAGCCGTATGATCTACCACACCCCATTTAGAAACAAACATTGTCAGCCATCCATTTCCTAAAACTCTCAAATGCAAACTTCAACCGTTTGACCCGACCACTCATGACATCGACGGCCAGTAAAGCTAGCTTCAACCGTCCAAATGTGCGCGATGAAATTACCGCCACGTTGCGTCCATTTATGGAGGTCTGTCACTCTCATGGAAACAAGATCGATGTTTAAAACGAGAACTGTATATAAAGGACGTGAGGTGTGCCATTGTCAAATTTTTCTTCCTCAATTTTAATTTTCTGAGTCAGTGCTTCATCATAGTCATCATCTATTGCATTTGCATCTTCCATTTATAGTGCAGTGCCTT
>BKZX01026155.1:605-11370 GCA_014362285.1 Fagus crenata | reverse complement strand
TACACTTGAAATTTACCAAATTACCCACTTAAAACAAAAATTATTTTCTTTGGGACCGGGTATTACAGCTTCCTTGATCTTCTTGGCTCTTGATCTTGTAATTGGCCCATCTGGAACTTGCAAAGGATCTTTGAGGCTAGGCCCACCTTGGTTCCCATCATTCCCCCTCTCCTCAAAAGGATTCGACCTCGAATCTTCACCTACATCAAATGGAGAAAGATCAAAAACATTGAAAGTAGCAGACACTTTATACTCACCTGGAAGGTCCACTTTATAAGTATTGTCATTAATTTTCTCAAGAATTTGGAAAGGTCCATCTCCTCGAGGATGCAACTTAGTCCTTCTATGGGCTAGGAATCTTTCTTTGCGCATGTGACCCCAAACCCAATCTCTTGGTTCAAAGATGACACGCTTTCGTCCTTTATTGGCTTGAGAAGCAACCCTTTTCATTCTTTTGGGCAATTTGAAGCCGTACCCTCTCATGAAGTGACTTCACCAACTCTGCCTTCTTTTGTCCATCCAAGCTATTCCTGCCATCAACAGGTAAAGGCATCAAATCTAAAGGAGTAAGTGGATTAAAACCATAAACAATTTCAAAAAAGGAATAAGAAGTAGTAGTATGCATGGCCCTATTATATGCAATCTCTATAAATGGCAAACAATTCTCCCAAGTTTTTAAATTCTTATGAACAACAGTGCGTAAAAGCTGAGTTAAAGTCCTATTAACTACTTCAGTCTGACCATCAGTTTGCGGATGACAAGTAGTGAAAAATAAGAGCTTAGTACCCAATTTCCCCCACAACACCTTCCAAAAGTAGCTAAGGAATTTAACATCCCTATCAGAAACAATACTCCGAGGTACACCATGGAGTCGCACTATCTCCCTGAAAAACAAGTCAGCTATGTTTGTGGCATCATCTGTTTTATGGCATGGAATGAAATGTGCCACCTTACTAAATCTATCCACAACCACAAAAATAGAATCTCTACCCCTTTTTGTCCTAGGCAGCCCCAAAACAAAGTCCATAGATATGTCTACCCATGGCTCACTAGGAACGGGTAAGGGAGTATACAACCCATGTGGCAAAACTTTAGATTTGGCCCTTCTACATGTAATGCACCTGCCACAAATGTGATTGACATCTCTCTTCATCTTAGGCCAAAAGAAATGTTCATGCAAAATGTCTAAAGTTTTCTTGACACCAAAGTGTCCCATTAATCCTCCACCATATGCCTCACGCACCAATAACTCATGCATAGAACAACTTGGCACGTAAAGTTTGCTTTCTTTAAACAAATAACCATCATGCTTGTAAAACTTACCAAATGCCGCCTTATCGCATGCCTTATACACATCAGAAAAGTCAGCGTCATCAGCATACATGTCTTTAACATATTCAAACCCAAGCATCTTAGCACTCATAGAAGTAAGAAGTACATACCTCCGGGATAAAGCATCAGCAACAATGTTCTCCTTACCTTGCTTGTAACGGATGACATATGGAAAGGTCTCAATGTATTCCAGCCATCTAGCATGCCTTTGATTCAACTTACCTTGACCCTTGAGATGCTTCAATGATTCATGATCGGTGTAGATCATAAATTCCCTAGGCCACAGGTAGTGTTGCCAAGTCTCTAATGCATGAACAAAAGCATAAAGTTCTTTGTCATAAGTAGGGTACTTCAGGGATGTCCCACTTAGCTTCTCACTGAAGAAGGCTATGGGCCGCCTATCCTGCATCAAAACAGCTCCAATCTCTATTCCTGAGGCATCATATTCAATCTCAAAAGTTTTGTTAAAATCAAGTAATGCTAACACAGGTGTAGAGCACAACCTTTCTTTAATAGTGGCAAAAGCATTCTCTTGATCAGCTCCCTAATGAAACTCAACATTGTTTTTAATTACCTCAGTGAGTGGTGAAGCCAGGGTGCTAAAGTCTTTAACAAAACGCCGATAAAAGCTAGCTAAGCCATGAAAGCTTCTTACCTCAGTGATGCTCTTTGGCGTTGGCCACTCCTTGATGGCCTTGACTTTCTCTTCATCCACCTCAATACCTATATTACTAACAACATAATCAAGAAAAATAACTTTTTCCATGCAAAAATTACATTTCTTGAAATTAGCATACAACTTTTCACATTTCAACACATCAAACACATATCTCAAATGCTCAATATGTTCATTTAAGTCCTTGCTATATACTAGGATGTCATCAAAATACACAACCACAAACTTGCCTATGAACGCACATAGGACATGGTTCATTAATCTCATGAAAGTACTAGGTGCATTAGTAAGGCCAAATGGCATAACCAACCATTCATAAAGCCCAAACTTAGTCTTAAAAGCAGTTTTTCATTCATCATCCTCTTTCATTCTAATTTGATGATACCCACTTTTAAGATCAATTTTATTGAAAATACATGAGCCATGCAATTCATCAAGCATATCATCTAATCTAGGAATGGGATGGCGATACTTTACCGTGATATTGTTGATCGCCCTACAATCAATGCACATCCTCCACGTCCCATCCTTCTTTGGCACTAGTAGCACTGGTACTGCACATGGGCTCATGCTCTCCCTCACGTACCCCTTGCTCATCAAATCCCCAACTTGCCTCTGAAGCTCCTTTGGATTACTCTTATAGGCTGGTCGGTTTGGAATAGCAGCTTCGGGCATAAAATCAATCTGGTGCTCAATGCCTCTAATGGGTGGCAACTCATTAGGCATCTCCTCTGGGAATACATCCTCAAACTCCTACAACAAAGAAACAGCCAAACTAGGAAGAAACTGGTTAGTTTCATCAAGATTAAGATAAGACTCTTTATAGACAAGAAAAATCATAAGGCGACCTACGAAGAAAGCCCTTTTAACCTCACTCTCTCTTGCATAGAAACTCACTTTTGTCTTTCCTTTTCTCTCTGCAGACTCTCTTTCTTTTTTCTCATTTTCACTCTCACTCTTTCTTTTTTGCTCAATCTCTTTTTCACTCTTTCTTTTTTGCTCATTTTCACTCTCACTCTTTCTTTTTTGCTTAATCTCTTTTTCACTCTTTCTTTTTTGATCACTCTCATTTTCACTCTTTCTTTATGAGCAACCTCACTTTTCAGTTTCAGTTGGTCCTCATAGACCTGGCTTGGAGTTAAAGGAGCAAGCTTGATTGTTTTACCCCCCTTTACAAAGCTGTACATATTCTTGAACCCATTATGTGTCATCCTCCTATCATACTGCCACGGCCTCCCCAACAAAATATGGCCAGCATGCATAGGTACAACATCACAAAGCACCTCATCCAGATACTTCCCAATTGAAAAAGTAACTAACACTTGCCTATCCACCTTAACCTCTCCACAATCATTTAACCACTACAATTTGTATGGTCTAGAGTGTTTTAAGGTTGGTAAATTCAATTTCTCAACCAAAATAGTGCTAGCCACATTAGTGCAACTCCCCCCAACAATGATCATACTACATACCTTATTGTTAACATGGCATCTAGTATGGAAAATGTTCTCTCTTTGTTGCTCTGCATCATCCACCTTAATGTGTGTATTGAGAGCACGCCTGGCAACAAGATACTCACCTGTCACGGGGTATACCACTCCATCATCATCACTAGCATCAACCAACTCGGGCATCCCATCACTATCATCCTCATTCTCAGTCATCACCTCTCTGTTGTCATGCATAATCATCACCCACCTGTTTGGACATTGAGAAGCGATGTGCCCTGAACCCAAACACTTAAAGCATTTAATATCTCTATTCCGTGAAGGTTGAGATTCTGCCTTGAGTTTGTTGCTAGTTCCCTCATCTTTTCCCTTAGGTGGTTCGGTCTTTCTCTTTGCTTCAGCTAGATCATTCCTATCCCACTTTGATTTCCAAGTAGTGTTAGAAACTGAAGTGTATCTTGCTGTCCCTTTTCTCTTTAACTGCCTCTCCACCTTCATAGCCATGTGCACCATGTCCTCTATCTTCACATAATGCTGCAATTCAATTATATTGGCTATGTCCCTATTCAAACCACTCAAAAATCTAGCCATGGTGGCCTCCCGATCCTCCTCTACATTAGCCCGAATTATCGTCACCTCCATCTCTTTATGGTAATCCTCCACACTCCTAGACCCCTGTGTAAGATTTTGGAGCTTTTGGTAAAGGTCCCTATAGAAGTGGCTAGATATAAATCTCCGCCTCACGAGAGCTTTCAACTCTCCCCACGTCTCTACAGGCCTCTCATTATTCCTCCTCCTATTGGTCACTAATTGATCCCACAAAATAATAGCATAATCAGTGAACTCAATTACCGCCAACTTCACTTTCTTCTCTTCAGAGTAATTATGACAATCAAACACCAGGTTTATTTTTTTCTCCCACTCTAGATAAACCTCAGGGTCAGTTCTACCTTGGAAAGATGGTATTTTCATTTTGATGCTTCCAAAATTTCTATCTACACCATCCCAACCCCTTAGGTTCCCCTCAAGTCCTCTTTCACGCCTAACTTGTCTATGTCTACCCGACCCAACTTCAGATGCTAAGTCTTCCTCATCCTTACCATCTCCTTCATTCTCATACTCATTTTCAACCCTAGGCTCACATCGCCTCCTATCTCTCCTACCTTGCAGATTTCTAATCGTTGCTTCTTGATGATCCATCCTATCCCTCACTTCACCCAACACAAAGTTCAACCGCTCAAACTGTTGTTGCATGGCTTGCAACACAAAGGATGAGTTATCTGCTTTTCCCTTTGGTGATGAGTCACTCCTATGAGACATCGTAATGTGCTGCACAAAAAAAATATGAGTGGAAAACCTCGCACACTCCCTTATGTGTTTACACTCGAATAATGGCATTCCACTCGTATTTCACTCTTAATTGGCTTTTTTTTTTTCTTTTTTTTTCAATAATAATCTCACACTCTCTTGCCTTTTACCTCAAAAGTTTTCCCACTCAAGTTGTTTAAGAACTAATTGAACTCAATCAAGACAATACAACCTTGTTTTATCCCAACTAGTAATTAGGTCCAAGAAACAAGAACAAAAACAAGAACAAGAACAAGAACCAGAACAAGAACAAGAATAAGAACAAGGGAATAAAAACAACACAAGAATCAAGGAAACTATACGAATGAAAGAGTAACTATAATGATGTATGCAGCCTCTTTGATGATAAGGCTCAAGAAAAATTTCGGATTTTTTATTTTTTCACCAATTGATTTTATCACAATCAAAAGAATAAGAATTTGACAAAAACCTTAGAATAAGTGATATATGACAACCCTAAAAATAGTGAAGAAATTCAGCAGGCACCATTTTTTTTTTTTTTTTTTTGTAACCCTAGAACAATGAAGCCCTAGAATTAAATTTGCAATAAATAAAAGATAGAATCAGACCTGATTGGAAACCTTACTCTGATACCAAATGATATAAACCCGCAGGAATGAAATCCCTTGAACCCACAATCAGTTTGAAAACTCACCCAAGAAAGCCAAAATCAAGTCAATGAATGGAGAATTTAGACCCGGTGAGAACTCATTTCAAGAACCTAGATTATATTAAAATCAAGACCCATTGAAGAACCTGTCTCAAGAACCTAGATTACAAGGAGGAACGCCACAAAGGTTGTGATTTATCTTTGATAAGTTCAAAGTTTAATCAAGAATAAGAGGAGAAAACTCAACTCATAATGAAAATTCAATATATTGTCTGCCTTCAAATGAGGTTACAAAGAGTATTTAAACCAAAACCTAATTAAAACCCTAACCAAAATAAAGCCATTTCTTCCAAAAATACCTCTGCGTGAATAGTGCCGCACTACAGTAATTCGACTACAGTAACTTCTTGAAACCCTAGTTCCTAAAAAGTAGCTTTCCAAATAAGCCCTTGACCATAATACAAGGCCTTCCTCAAGCCCACTTATTTTAAAATAATAAAATAAATCTTTTAATAAATTGAAAGCCTTGAATAACAATAAGCCCAAACTTTCCTAAGTCATGTCTTCCACAGCTTGTATCAAGTGGATCAAAATTGGTTCTCCTTCTTTCAAACCCACTTTGATTGTTGGGCTCTTGCTAGCTTCATCCCAAGTGGATTGCACCAATCCTTACATTACTTCCTTGATCTTCTTGGCTCTTGATCTTGTAATTGGCCCATCTGGAATTTGCAAAGGACCTTTAAGGCTAGGCCCACCTTGGTTCCCATCAGAGAGAGAGAGAGAGAGAGAGAGAGAGAGAGTTTGTTATTAAAGTAATTGGATAGATGACTTGGTTTAATTAGTAGATTTGATAACATTGCTATAAGCACAACAAATTTTACAATTTTTTTTATAAGTTGTTGAAGTGATAAATTGTAATTAATGCAATATCACTTTTAATAGGATTAATACTAACATCATTTTATTATACATCAATCACAATCTATCACTTCAAAATTGTAAAAACTATTACAAAATTTGTTGTGTTATTAGATTTTTGTTTGATCAATTCATGTGATGGGGGAAAGAAGAAAACACGGCCTCTTTCCCCTATTTAGTACATATGAAGTTAAAATAAATGAAAAATTTATAATGTTTTGTGGAGTGTTTTATTGACCTTGGCTCCTTAAAGTACAGGACTCATTTGGGAGGCTAGAACATCTCTCCCATAAGCAAGAACGTTCCAATCACAAGTTCACAACCATAGCATGAAGTTCTTGACTTGCTAAACAAAACAAACAAAGCCTTGATATTTAGCCAACGGGCTTGTAGCCCTCATGGCACCTTCCTTGCCTCCTTTACATTTCAATTCCAATATCTTGGATTCAAACCCGCCTCCCACTGCACTTTCCAAAAAATAAAAAATAAAACAAAAAAACAAAAAACATTGATACTTAATGCATTAGCCAAATAACAAATTAATAATATTCCCGTTAGAATGGTATTGTCTTCAACTTGCAATTTCAATTGGACACGGCATAGAGAACTGCATTGTTATCATTGCCCTCTTTCGCTAAGCCTATTTAGGTCAATTCGTAAATGATGTCAGGCTTCTAGCTTTCCATTTTGTCCTTATTTAAAATATAAGTACAAAAGAAATAGATAGTAATAAAATCTAATACAAAATATTCCAAATTATCCGCTGGCTCTCTTCAAAGTCTGGTGGCTACTTTGATTGGGCAGGAATTAGGTCCCCCAATTTAGAAAAAGCGGGATAGGCAACGGATGAGTGGGTTTGGTCAGAGTTTGGGTTGATGGGAGTGGGACACGGTGGCTGGTGTTTGGGGGTTCAGTCAGCGCATGATTGGTGGATTTGCAAAATGGGACGTTCCAAATCTGGTGTGGGTGATGGTGGCTTCCTCTGTGCAAAATGGTACCAATTTTTATTTTTCCCTGTTTGTCATCTCTCACATTTTGTTTTTTCACCATGCAAAGTGACTGTAATGAGCCTTAGGTGTGTCTTTCATCTTTGCTTTGGTCATGCCGATGATCACTTGATACAATAAAGTTATAAAGAAAAGAAAAGAAAAAAAAAAAAAATCTAGTTATTTGAGTGGATCATCTCTTGTGACATTGTTTGACTGCTAAAGTGTTGTGGGAATTAATTTTGCTCTTTTTAGTGTTATTTGGGTGCTTTCTAATTCTATCAGGGAGGTTATAGAGAGTTGGTTTGGGAGTTTTGGTGACAACGATATAAGATTGGCTTGGTACTTTAGCTAGTGTTGGTGCTATCCTTTTATAGCTCTTAAAGTGATTGATTCATTGAATAATTATGATATATGCTCTTGGTTATCGGTTTAATCTTTATTTTGCTTACTCTGTAAATATTGTTCTAAACAAGTAACAAACTAACTCCAACTAGTGCTTGTTTAAATTTTATATAACTTTGTGCTCTACTTGTAGGTTTATTGTAACGAATAATGGATCATGTCATAGCATTGCGGGTTTGAGGTGAGAATCAGGGGCGGATCCAGAAATTTAATCCAAGGTAGGCACCTTTTGATCTCAAACAAAACTACAAATCAACAACAAAGAATCAACTAATAAAATAAAATTAACCAAAATAAAATCAAGAGTGCCTAGTCGACTGCCTATGGAAATAAAAACATTTGAGTAACTGAATTTGACAATTTCAAACTTCATATTAAAAAGAGAAATGAGAATAAAAATTTCCTGGTAAGAGGGAAGGAGCATGAGGGCTAAGACTCGAGAGCCAGGACTAGGCGACGGCGTGAAGCTGTGGGTTAATTATTGTTATTGTTTTGATTTTGGACTAATTTTATATGATATTATTTGGTTTTTTTTTTTTTCTTAATTTTTTAGTGGGTATACTTATAAAATCCATTCATATATATATTAAAGTGGGCAATATTGTACTTGAGACCGTTTTGATTTAGTTAAAGAAATGAAACATTTCAATACCGGTCAATGATGTACCGTTTCGAGATTACCACTATATATATTATTGATTAGAAGGTTATAAAATTGTAAGTGATATTATCCAAGACGACATTTCAATATATATATATATTTTTTTTGATAAAAAGATTCTAAATATATTATTTGTTTTTTTTTTTTTTTTTTGCTATACCAATATATATTAGTTATTAAATAAAGTAAGGAACTAATATATTAGTTATTCAATCAAGAACAGAAAAGACAAAATGACATCTTGTCAAAAAAATAAAAGATATTTAAAAAAGTAAAATGCAAATGTAAAAAGTAAAAAGAGTGGGGGAGGGGGATCCACGTGGTTGGAGAAGAGTGAAAAGCTGGTGGGTAGTTGGCAAACAATTAAAGATAAAAAATAGTTTTGTCCCGCAAATCAATAGAAGAAAGATGACAGTTAAAGAAGAAGAACCGTAAGAAGATGAAGAGAAGCAGAAAGAAGAAGGAGCAATAGTGAAGATCCAAACCAGAGAGGCCAAGACTGACAGTCAACAGAGTGAGAGTTTTGCAAAATATTGAGAGTCTGAGAGGATAAATATCTAGGTAATGTATTTTTTTCAAAATTGAGGGTGGGCACGTGCCCACCCTAGTCACAAGCTGGTTCCGCCCCTGGTGAGAATACATGTAATTCATCTAATAGCATCGTTATTTGTTGTCTTGGTGAGACCCTCTAACCAATTTGTGACAATCCATATTATCCTTTTAGTCAGAACTTAATGCCCTGACCTCTATATTTGATTATGCTGTGCAATGCAGTCAATGATACACCATGTGGGATGTTGTGCAAGACAAAATGCTGCCAGAAATTCTTACAAAGTTTGAGGAGGGCCCATTTATATTCAGGAACATCTATTTGAAATGGAAAGACCCAATGGCCTTGAAGTTCAATCCATTCGCTATGTGACTCATTTTTTCTTCTAGTTATTTTACTCAAAATGAAATAGTAAAGTTAGCAATTATTGTCTCATGCAATGGTTGGAAGTTTGGATAGCATTTAACGAGAAGCAATGAATGCAATTGTGTACAAATGTTAGTTTCTGGTGTTAAATAAATAAATTGTGTAATTTATGACAATTGACTAAAATGTTGCTTTGGCTAGAGATATTCAAAAGGCTCTGGAAGTCTTTTGCTTGTTATTTTTTCGTGTAGACTATTTTTTTCATCATCTCTATTTATATTTTCTTTGATTGAAAAAAAAAAAAAAAAAAAATCAGGTGACAGCAATGGGGAAATTTTTTTTTTTTTTTTTAATAGGGTAAATGGAAAATGAAAATGAAAATCTAGTTTTTTTTTTTTTAAATATAGCCTGCCATTTTTTTTTTTGGTGGCAAATTGCTAATTATTGGGTTCATATCAATCACCCTAACATCAAACAGTTTTTTTTTTTTTCTTCCATTTTATTGGTAATGTGAAAATTTCTTTGTCATTAGTAAAGTACATTAGGATTGCATTTTGATAGTCTCGCATGAGTAAAAATTTGTAGTTCTTTCTAGTTTTTTTGTGTTTTTTATTGAATTTTCTATGTAGATGTTCAAAGAGATTTTTTTTTTTTTTGGTTGTAGTTGGAAACTATGTACTTGCCATTCTACTGAGGCACATTCATTACATGTAAGTTTCTAAGTTAAAAAATTGAGCCAGTATATTTTTGTGTAATTGTACTGTTATTCATAAAATGTATGAATTGGAAATTCTAGGCAAGTATTGTGGTTATGAATTTTTATGTTTTTTTTTTTTTTTCTTAATTGGTTCTTAAAAAAGTCTCATTACTAGAAAATAAGTATTATGAGGAGATTCATATCTGTTTTGTATTGTGTTTGAATGAACAAAACCGAATCAACCAAGAAAGAAGAATGTAAATGTGTGTAGAAAGGTAGGAATTGTCCAATTTTAGCACTATCTAATGTGCCATCGGTCTTAATTTTGTAAGTTATATTTTGTGATCGATCACCCAATTCCTTTGAAAATTTGGACCGATCGATCACAACTTTCCTAACAATAATAGCATTTAAGTTAGACCGATTGCGCAATTCCTTTGAAAATTTGAACCGATCGATTGCAAGTCCCCTGAAATTGTACAGAGAATAAGGCGATCAATCGCAAAAATTCCTTCGAAATATTAGGACCGATCGCAAGTTTGAAAGAAATTGTACAGAAAATCCATGTAATACTGTCGATGTGTTCATAATAGTAATAATGATAGTAATAATTTTACTACTATTATGCTTTATGTGGGTAGGGAAGAAATTTGTTCTTTTTTTTTTTTTTTTTTTTTTTTTCCTTCTTATTATATGTATTGGTATCATACTGATTGACATTTATTCAAAAGTGATAATTTTTTACTAA
>BKZX01026152.1:4984-27126 GCA_014362285.1 Fagus crenata | reverse complement strand
AATTTTTCTTTTGGCATAAGTTGAATATAGTCCAATTTTTATAAAACGTGATTCATGTTTATATTCACCTCTCTTTGTTCTCTCCCTCGCAAGAGAGACGCCAACCTATAGATCCCTTAAAATTTTCGCCCATCAGAAGTCTACAAAGCTTATAAAACTTTTCTTCGATCATAAAGTATCACTAGTCGCAAACCTATGCGATGCACAAGAAAATATTTAATATAATGTAATTTTTCTTTTGGCATAAGTTGAATATAGTCCAATTTTTATAAAACATGATTCATGTTTATATTTACCATATGGATCATGTTTCCATCCAAAAATAAAATAAAGGATACTTAAAATAAAAAGAAGGACAAATAAATACATGGACACATGATTATATGATCAAACCTAAATAATTTTCATAACTCATTTCAAGCTCACATGGTTTCATTATAACAAATCCATCCATCTTTCTCCATTGCCAGAAACAAAATTAAATGAAATACATAAGAAAAAAAAAAAAAAAAAAAAAGGAACTCTAAAAATCTTGATGAAAATTGATAATTATGATTATTATTAAAAGATATTTATATTGTGTTTATATATGGAATATATTTTAGTATTAGATATTAATTATGATTGTATTTTATATATGGAATAATATATTCTTATATTAAAGAAAATATGATGTGTTAAAATTCTAATGGAAGGTTTAATAATAGAATAAAATTGAAATTCAATTAGAAAATATATATTAAAATAATGAGATGTAAAATTGTGAGATTTTAAAAGCTTATGTGGCGCAACATGATGAGGTCAACCAAAAGTCAAAAAGTTTTGATTTTACATTATAGTATAGATAAGGGCATCACTCAAAAAATGCCCAGGCATGCTTATAAAAAAATAAATACAATAAATTCTCAGGCACAGAACATCCAAGAAGCTAATCTTGTGTTCGACGTGATAAGGTTTAGGAACTAGGGAAGTATCAAATATGTTTTTCAAAGCTTCATCACTAATTTTCTTTTGGCTTTGCTGTACAATCCACCAATTGCCAAGTCAGTAAGTGTATGAAAGATCTTGATAATCATATAATTAAACAGTTATTATGGGTGAGACTAGATGATTGAGAACCTTTTTCATATTGGCGTCTCTGTTGCGAGTTTGAGAAGAAATGGAGGTGAGAGAAAGATTCAATATTGGTAAAAGATAAATTTGTTTTATTTAATGATTTTTATTTTTAAAATGTGGTATTTTAGACATTTCACATACTTCCATTAGAGTTTAACAAAAAAATAGACGGTTAGAGTAAGTTGCACATTTTTAATAAATAAAGGGGGACATTATTTAGTTTTAGAGATAATGGAGGAATTGAAACAAACCCAATAGATAAAGAGGAGAAAGTGCAATTTACCAAAAAAAAAAAAAAAAGTACGTGTGCAACATCTATGGGTGTTTTCTGGGAGGAACTTTCGGCCTGATGCTCACACAAAATGCCAAATGCCAATCAGTGAATTTCTTTTTGTAAAGAGATTCGTTGGCACAAAATGCCATTAGCTTAAATCTTGATAAGTTGATATACACTGTTGGCTCAATTCTTCATAATTTAATTGCCTGCCACTTGGAAAAAAGCAACCATGACCAAACCAATGTTCCTTTCATACAGACCAAAACACAATTCTCTATAAAAATAAAAGAAAATGAGTGTGTATCTCATAAAGTAGCTTATAAAAAGAAGAAAGAAATTGTGTCTTCCTTTCCTTAAAGTTTGAAAAGCAATTCATAATGGACAAAACGCGTACCCAAGAAATTTCTTCATACTTTCCTACTGGGTGCAACAACATTTTCACAATGGACTATCAAGTCTTCTTGGCCTCACAAGTACTTAACTAAGTTTCATTTCCTTCACTCTGCCATTCCCATTCTCTCTCAAACTTATTGAGAAATATCTCTTCTTTTTATTTTTTCATTAACTTTGATTTCTTAAACTCTTACATTTCCAATTTCATCACATCTTTCTTTCTTTCTCCTCTTCGTCTATATATCCAAATCACAATGGCTTTCTTGACCAACAAAGGAGCCTCATCTTCCTCATTCAATTGCCAATACACATATGATGTGTTCTTGAGTTTTAGAGGTGAAGATACCCGCAATGGTTTTACGAGCAATTTGAAAGGCATTTTGCGTCATAATGGTATTGACATCTTTGTTGATGATAAGTTCCCTAGGGGAGAAGAAATTTCTACAGAACTTCTCAAAACCATTGAAAGTTCAAGGATTTCGATAATTATATTATCTGAAAATTACGCATCTTCCACCTGGTGCTTGGACGAACTTGTCAAGATTCTTGAGTGTAAGAAGAATGGCCAAATTGTGCTACCAGTTTTTTACATGGTGGATCCATCAGACATACGTAATCAAAAGGGAAAATTTGGAGAAGTTTTGAAAAAACATGAAAAAAGATTCAAGGATAACATGGAGAAGGTGCAAGGATGGAGGAAAGCTTTAACAGAAACGGGCAAAATAGCTGGTTGGCATTACAAGGATGAGTATGTATTTAATGACTACTATTTGGCTTTTATGATTTTCAATTGTTTATTATTATCAATGAATTTTATTGTTAACAACAACTATCACTAATATGAAAGTATTTTATTTTTATCACATCTTCTACCACTAAGCTACTTAGGCTACAAAGATCAATGATAAAAATAGAGGAATATATTCTTAGAAATAGAATAGATAATCTTACCAATTAATACAGACTTTCTTCCACATTATTTAGAAATTTTTTCCAAAACTTACTAAATAATTTTGTCTAAGTATCAAAAGTGGGTTTCTAATAACTTGTTTCCTCAAATCTATGAATTTTATGTCACCTACTTTGATTAACAATATTTCAATTGTAGTGCACAAACTAAACATCTTGAATTTATTTCATGTTCATATTTCTAGTTTTTTGTAGTCTAACTCATTACTTGTGTTTTAATGTAACTAGTCGCTAACCCGTGCGATGCACGGGAAAATTCTTAGTAATGCTGCAGTTTTAGCAATTGAAATGATTTTGAAAGTTTGGTGAGATAGTTCTTTCATTATTAGAAGTCAATTGCAATAATGTAATTCATTTTCTACTCTAAAACAATAAAATGATTCAAATGCACAAAATTACCCAAAATATTGTTTGCATCTCTATTTGGTAAAAAAAATAAAAATACATTTTCTCTTTACTGCACCTCCAATGACAAAATGTCATGACATAAAATTGGCTTCCACCAACATCATAACCACCTAAACAATCACTTGAAGATGGCTCTCTATAAATGAAACTTGGAACTAAAAAAAAATAAATTAGAACTTGATTATTCAATTATATATCTAATATATAGACATATCATAGAGAGAAAAGCAATATTATAGTGTTCAGTTAGCACAACTATATATAATCAAATTACAATTTTGTACCAAAGCTATCAACATGAGATTCTCTTATTGATTATACATCTCTATGCCTCCAATATTTTCAATTCAAATGATGAAAAAGTATGTTTTAGAAAACAACCATTTTATCATTTCCTTCTCATAGATCCAATGACACAAATATAACAAAAAACTCAAAATTAATAATTTCCCAATACATATATAGTTAATAAAAAATAAATTAAATTGTCCATAACGCTGGGGAGGTAAATACCACCAAAAGATGAACCAAACTATTTCTTTGGCATAAAAATTAATCATAGCAGTTATTTTTACTCATGAGCATGTGTCCTTCCCCCATCCAACTCTTGCATCATCTATCATCCTTCTAGTCTAATATTGCATGGTCCAGGAAAACAGTATGTGCAGCAATTGACTCCAAACTATATACTTTCTCAATTTAAATTTCAAACTGATAGACTCAAAATATACTAAACACATGCATAAAATAAGAAAAATACTATACATGTAAATCATTATAAGAAATCAATGACATGGTAAATTTAATATATAACTCGAAATTGAATCATATGCGGTTGTGTGGCTTATGTGCAACGGGAGTAGAGGTAGTTACTTTTAAGAGAAACAACATAGAGACAATAAGCAGCCTGATTCGCTTGAAACTTAGGGTGACCATTTTCTGACCCATGTTTCTCATCACAATCTTCCAGAACTTTGACCATAGCAACATCACAGTAACCATGGCATACCCTATAAGAAAAACATATACCAGAGACCTGAAACACTAATACATGTCATACAAGTAATAATAGAGACCAAGTACAAATTTTGTACTGAAGTTCATGTCCTCCTATAGTGGGCATAGACAGGGTTTGACCTTGTGAAATTGTTGTCTATATAACTCAATACAATTCATGACCAAGACCAAGCCCAACCCAGCTCATTGAAACATATAGATATATCATCGTTTCTGGAATCAGCTAACAAAATAAAAGTAGCAATAAATTAGTAGAATCTAAAATTTAACAATTCAGTCCAAAAGAACATGAATCAAAGTAACCTTCAATCAAGGAACATATTCTCCATGCTTGTAATAGGTGGGACTCTTTGCTACTCTCCACCCTGCCATTCACACAGCCAAAACAAAAAGAAATTTCAAATTCAATTTTAACGCAAATCTACAATTCCTTACAGTGATATTCAAAATCACTGGCAGATCCCAAAGTGTGGTGATATTCAAGGAACCTACATAAATAAAAAATAATAATAATAATAATCAGAACAAACCCTAGTCAGAAACCCCAATTCCCAAAATAACATCCAACGCATTCAATTGTCTCAATCAATTTTTTGCCAAATCAAAGTGAAAGCGTTACCTCTCTTCTTAAGCTTGTTTCAGAAGCTTCTTTTCCTGCTAAATGCTGCCTCCTGCAGGCATAAGAAAATAACCATTCACCATTCAAGAAGGTGCAAATATTGGCAACAAAATGATAGGGAACGACATCTGAAATTTGTTATCCATCAGTAGGAAACTACAACTTGCATTGATGTATGATAAAAAAATCAATGAGAATTGTGACTTCCACTAAGTTGTACATTCCTCAGTATCCAAAATCATATTAAACACCATTAACTTTAGGGGGAATAAACAGATTTACTGAATCATTGTTAGTTCTCACATAAAGCACATCTTCAAGTATCAAATTACAAGTTTCAAGAATTACCACAGGCTGACCAAGTTCTCCTGCTTGACGAAGTTCCACCTCTCACTTGTAGTCTTCAAAACAATTATATGATGTAGTGATCATAACGAATGCACACCAAACTTGTAAACTGCAAGGCAATCATACTAAATGTATGACAAACATTGAGCATAAGATTGTGAATTTTTCGTTTCATATTCTCTCATATACACTGTTTCCAAGTGTTAACACGATCAGGGAGGGAAACTTGCCGATGGTTAATATAGCCTTTCAGTGTTTGCAATACAAACCTAGCAACATAATACTATTAAAACCTTACCATCAATCTCAACGCTCCTAAGCAGCAAGAGTCCAAAACAATTTTGTGAATTCAATGAAGGATATGGAAATCTATAACATGATGAAAAAAAAATATTTTACATATCACATGTCTAAAAGAGATTTCATCAAACACATGACATGCAACAATAATCAAACAACAACAAAAAAAGAGTTGGACCTCAGGTAGGATAAGCTTAAAAAAAGTGAAAATTGAATACAACTCAGATGACACTCACAAAACGTGCAACCAAAGAAGGGGTCAGACACAAACCATCACAAATCCACCCGGTAAATAAACAAAATCATAAAAATGAAAAGAAATTAAAAAAATTCACCTGGGCTTGTCATTGAGACAATGGGTATTGATGGGTTTATATAGGAGATTGAGCAAAGACCAAAGTAATGGTGACCTGAAATCAATTGGGATCTGGATTTAATGGGTAAGGGGGGAAAAAATTAAGAGAGGGAGGTGAGGAGTCGATCAAGAGAAACAAAAGAGGGAGATGAGGAGGCTTGTCAGAGGGGATTGGAGAGTGTGAGAGACAGAGCGTTAGTTTTGAGGATTGGAGGAGGCTTGTGAGGTGAGAGCGTTAGATAATTAATTGGGCGGCTGAAGATGAGGGGGCGAGGGAGAGAGAGAGAGACGTACCGGAAACTGAAACAGAGGGAGAGAGACAGACGTGAAGGAGGGAGGGAGACGTGAAACAGAGAGAGAATGGAGAGAAAAAAAAAATTAGATTTTTATGGGTGCATATATGCTGATGTGGCAGGTGTTTGAAGGAGGGCAACCACTTTCTCTCTGCTTCACCTTTTAATTTATATTATAGATGTAATTGGCAGCCGCCCTCAATTTGAATTTATCCAAGAAATTCTTGAAGTGATCTTAAGTGCTAAATCGAATTGCACGGAATTATATGTTGCAAAATACCCAGTTGGAATAAATTCTCGTGTAAAGGACGCCATAGATTGGTGTTTACATTTTGAGTCAAATGATGTTCGCATTGTAGGGATCTATGGCCTTCCTGGAGTGGGTAAGACAACAATTGCAAAAGCTATTTTTAACACAATTCGTTATCGCTTTGATGGAAGTAGCTTTCTAGAGAATGTTAGAGAAAAATCAAGGAAAAATAATGGCGTAGTCAAACTACAAGAGACACTTTGTTATGAGATCTTAGGATATAGAAATTTGAAGGTGGGGAGTATATCTAGAGGAATCAATGTGACCATTGAAAGGCTTCACTGTAAAAGGATTCTTGTAGTTCTTGATGATGTGGAAAAGTTGGGTGAGATAGAGAATTTGCTTGAAAATTATGATCAACTTGCTTTTGGAAGTAGAATCATTATAACAACAAGAGACAAACACTTGCTAGATACTCTTCAAAAATATTGTTATGTAACGTACTACAAGGTTGATGAGTTAAATGAACACGAAGCTCGTGAACTCTTTTGTAAACATGCCTTTGGAAGAAATAAATTCGAGGAAGATTGTTCAAAACTTGTTGACCAATTTATACATTATGCCAAAGGTCTTCCATTAGCTTTAAAAATAATTGGCGCAGATTTGTATACAAGAACTAAACAGGAATGGGAAAGTGCATTAGCCAAATATAAAAGAAATCCTAAGGGGGATATTCAAGAAATACTCAAAATAAGTTACGATGGATTGGACGAAACACAACGGGATATTTTCCTTGATATTGCATGTTTCCTAAAAGGATACCAAAAAGATTTTGTTATAGATATACTAACTAGTATCAATTTCTATGAACCATTCTATGATATTAAAACACTTATTGATAAGTGTCTTATAACTGTTACTAGAGAGAACGAACTATCGATGCATGACTTGATTCAACAAATGGGTTGGGAAATTGTTCGACAAAGATCACCACAAGTTCTCGAGAAACGTAGCAGGCTATTGTTTCATGAGGATGATCATGAAGTGCTACTTGAACATAAGGTATAAATTGTTTTGATTTACTTTTTCCCTTTTTTCACAAGGTGGATTTTGTGATTTATTTTCTTTAAGCTTATTATGTGGTTTTTGTTGAAAATTTAACAATCTATTATATTTTTGGCAAATTCTTTTGTGTAATGTGATTCACTTAATGCTTTGTCCTATCAGGATTCAGATGAAATTCGAGGTATAACATTGTCCTTTCCACAACCAAGAAACATGCAATTGGATCTTGAAAAGATGAAAAGTCTAAAATATCTGAAAGTTCAGAATGTAATCTGTAAAGATCTTAAATATCTTCCTAGTGAGTTAAGGTTACTTGATTGGAGTGAATTTCCTTTATTTTCCTTGCCGTCTAATCTTGTTCTTCAAAATCTCGTTGCACTCAACATGCCAAGAAGTTAGATTCAATTGGACGGCCATTTCGAGGTATAATCATTAGCATTTATAAATTATTATTATTTTGGTGAAGCTAATAACTTTCGTAATTTTTTTTTTTTATCATTTTTTATTTTATTATTTTTTTTTTTAACAGAGGTGTCGATTTGAAAAATTGAAATATATGGATTTCGGATCCTGTAAAAACATTAGGAAAGTACCTGACTTACTAATGATTGCCCCAAACATAAAGAAGTTGCAACTTTATAATTGTGAAAATTTAGCTGAGGTTCATGACTCCGTTGGACTTCTTAATAAGCTTGAATTTTGGGCTTCCAACTATTGCAAAAACCTTAAAATTCTTCCAAGAAGCCTTCACTTGAAATCTCTTAAAAAGTTTTATCTTGAAGGCTGTGAAAGTCTTGAGAAGTTCCCCGATATCCAGCAAGGAACGGAAAGATCAGCACTGCCTTCATCAGAACTACAAGGATCTCTCACTGAACTAAGCATATGTTGTAAAAACCTCAAAGAGCTTCCAAGCAGCATCTCTATTTTACAAAATCTGAGGCACCTCTTTTTGTCTGATTGTGAAAATTTTCCAAAGGGCATGGATACTCCTGGTTGCTTCCGCAAATTAGAAAGATTAAGTTTCTGTTACAGCAACACTACTACCCTCCCTGAAATTGCTAGTATATTTCCTCAATTAAAGACCCTTCAGATTAACGGGTGCTGGAACCTTCGGAAAATTCCAACGCTTCCACCATGTATACAATCTATATTTGTAGAAAACTGCTATTCATTGGATTCACAATCAAGAAGAGGATTATTGAGTCAGGTTTCTCTCTCTCTTTCTCTCTCCAGAATATGCAGTTTTCTCAAAAAACTTTATGACAGATCAATGCTCCTTTAAATTTGAAAATATGTGGCTTAAGCATGGGGGCTTTGTGGCGAGGGTACAGGATTGGTGGAATAGCTATACTTTCAGTGGTACGCCCAGCTATGTCCTCGCCTGCAAATTGAAAGCTCTAAAATGGGATTTGAAAGTGTGGAACAGGGAGGAGTTTGGGGACTTAAGTTTTAATAAGTCTAGATTGCAGACTGAATTACTGGGTTTGGATGTCAAGGAGGGCAGTGATGGCTTAACTCATGAAGAAAAATTACAAAGGGAGACTATTAAGGCTGATTTGATTCGGCTGGCTCACTTGGCAGAAAACTTCATGGCGACAAAAGTCTCGGGTGCTCTGGTTAAAGGAGGGAGACAATAACACGAAGTTCTTTCATGGGATGGCAAATTCCCATAGGAGGAATAATTATATAGAGAAACTAGAGGAGGAGGGTGTGGTGTATGATGAAGACCAGGCGATAAAGGATCATGTTGTCCAGTTTTACCAGTCCTTATATGATGAAACTGAAGCATGGAGACCTAAGGTGGATGGGTTAGCTCTAGATTCAATTCGGGCAGGAGACCGGGAATGGTTGGAGAGAAAGTTTGACAAAGAAGAGATACTGCAGGTTCTTCATTCTATTCAGGGTGACAAGGCTCCGGGTCCGGATGGCTTCACTATGGGGTTTTTTCAGAAATGTTGGAGCGTGGTGGAAGCAGATGTTATGGCGGTCTTTGAGGAATTCCATGAGTTTTGTGCTTTTGAGAAGTCCTTTAATGCTACCTTCCTGGCATTGATTCCTAAGAAACAGAATGCCTCTCATATTCGGGACTTTCGTCCCATTAGTTTGATTGGCTGTGTATACAAACTATTGGCGAAGGTTTTGACAAACAGGTTGAAGACTGTTTTGGAGAATATTATTTCAGAGTCCCAGAATGCCTTCATAGGGGGCCGTCAAATTCTGGACTCAGTTTTAGTCGCCAATGAGAGCCTTGATAGCCGCATTAAAAGTGGTATTCCAGGGGTTATCTGTAAACTAGATATTGAGAAGGCCTATGACCATGTCAACTGGGAATGCCTCTTATACATTTTGGAGAGAATGGGGTTTGGTGGCAAATGGTGTAGATGGATCAAAGCTTGCATTTCTTCTGTTCGTTTCTCAGTTTTGGTTAATGGCTCCCCAGCTGGTTTCTTCAGTAGCTCTAGAGGTTTGAGACAAGGGGATCCTCTTTCCCCGCTTCTCTTTCTTCTAGTCATGGAGATTCTGAGCAGGATGTTGAGGAAGTTGGAGCTTGGAGGTTTTATTTCTGGTTTCACTATTGGGTCAGAAGTGAGTATCTCTCATCTGTTATTTGCTGATGACTCCATATTATTCTGTGATGCGAATCCCCAGCAATTGATGTACATTTGTTTGGTCTTGACCTTCTTTGAAGCCGTGACAGGCCTTCGGGTGAACATGAGAAAAAGTGAATTGGTTCCGGTAGGGGATGTTCCTAACTTATCTACCTTGGCTGATATAATGCATTGTCGGGTTACTTCTCTTCCAATGACATATCTTGGCATGCCTTTAGGTTCCTCATTCAAATCGAAGGATATTTGGAACTCCATAGTGGAGAAAATGGAGCGTCGTTTGGCTGGTTGGAAGAGTCTCTATCTTACCAAAGGGGGTCGTCTAACCCTTCTCAAAAGTACTCTTTCAAGCCTTCCCACATATTATCTATCTCTTTTTACAATTCCTGTGAGTGTGGCAAACAGGATCGAGAAGATTCAACGTAACTTTCTCTGGGGAGGTCAGGGAGAGGTGGTTAACCCTCATCTAGTGAACTGGGACACGGTCTGTTCTCCAATTTCGTATGGTGGGTTAGGAGTTCGCAAAATAGTGCCCTTCAATAAAGCTCTTCTTGGGAAGTGGTTGTGGCGTTTTGGAATGGAAGAGACGCGTTTGTGGAGGCGAGCCATTGCCACCAAATATGGGGTAAATGAGGGTGGCTGGTGCACCAAGAAGATTCGAGGTGCTCATGGATGTGGCTTATGGCGGAGTATATGCTCCATTTGGGCTGACTTTGTTTCTTTCGTGGACTATGAAGTGGGTGTTGGAGATCGGATCAGATTTTGGTTCGATAGGTGGTGTGGTGATCGCCCTTTGAAGGATGTTTTCCCTGATTTGTTTGTGTGTGCTACTAATAGGAATGCCACAGTAGCTTCCCTATTCCTCCAATCTGCCTCTGGTTCCCGATCTACCTGGAATGTAACTTTTGTTCGCAACTTTAACGATTGGGAGGTGGCGAGGGTGGCTTCTTTCTTTGAGTGGTTGTATTCTCATGACTCTTTTAGAAATGGAGCTGATCGCCTCAGGTGGAGATAGAAAGGAGATGGGGTCTTCGACACTAGATCTTTCTATTCAGCCTTGAGAGGCTCTCAAGCAGTGACTTTCCCTTGGAAAGCCATTTGGGGAGTTCGTGTACCTGGACGGGTTGCTTTCTTTACTTGGTCGGCGGTATGGGGAAGAATTTTAACAGCGGATAACCTTATGCGTCGAGGCTATCATCTAGCTGGTCGCTGCTACATGTGTTATTGTGAGGGGGAAACTATTAGTCATTTATTAATGCATTGTCCGAGAGCAATGGGGTTGTGGAGTTATGTCTTTCGAACTTTTGGTATTATGTGGGTAATGCCAAAGGACCTCACGGATCTGCTTTTTGGGTGGCATAATTGGATGGGGAAATTTCATTCCAGGATTTGGAATCTGATTCCATCCTGCCTCTGCTGGACTATTTGGAGGGAACGGAACCGTCGTGTCTTTGAAGATGTGGAGTGCACAGAATTACAGCTATTAGAATTTTTCTCTAATTCTTTATTTGATTGGGCTACAGTGTGGGGTTATTCTCAATCCACTACTGTAATCTCTTTTTTACACTCTTTACATTTTTCTCATACATGATTGCATTGTAATTATTTCCCACTCTTGTGTTCATGCTTTATGCACACAAAGTGGCTATCTTCAATAAAGTGCATTATTACCTATCAAAAAAAAAATTGTTCTATTTACACTTTCATCAATGGTGGTAAGAAGTGGCTCACGGGTTTAGATTTTTTCCATGATTCAATATCATCTTTTATGTGGTTTCACTATAGAAGAGTTAATGATAACATAATTCTTGATGAACGGAATGACGTTAAAGTTTTGTTTGTAATTTCAAATTGTGATCGTAAAAGAACAGAAGTTACTATAGAAAGGTGTGGGGTCCATGTAGCATGCATATGTTCTCCTCAAAATTTTACTGCAAATAAGGTGGCCTACATTGAAAGATTACAAGTGTCATTGGACGAAAGATTAAAGATGTTTTTATGCAAAGTGGCTGCAGAGGTCCTTCCCTTTGAACAGAAGCTGGTCAGATGCTCTAAACGCCAAGATGCCCATTGCCCACTTTGTGAAATTGCAGAAGATTCTGTTTTTCATCTATTTCAATGTTGTCCTTACGCCAAAGGAGTGTGGTATGGTGGTAGATGGGGTTTTCGAGTCGAAATGATTCAAGCTCAATCTGTAAAGGAATTTGTTGAACATATAATTGACCCCCCAGGTGAGTTACTAGCAGAACGCGTCACCAAAGATGAATTCACGCTATATGCAGCACTGGCGATGAAAATTCTTTGGGATGCAAGGGAGGAAGCTCTGGTTGTGAGCACTAAGGCCAGCATATACCAGCTAGCCCGTCGTCTTAACAAAGAGTACGCCTATTACTCGAGATCACTTGAGATTACAAGGGGAACTGAAGAGCAAAACAGTGGAAGTGGTTGGACAAGGCCACCTGATCAATGGGTAAAGCTTAATTTTGATGCATCATGTGATCAAAATAATGCAGGCTTGGCTATTGTTCTTAGTGATCAAGAGGGGAATGGCAGATCAATTAGACGTGGCATAAGCCTCTGCAGTAAGATGGGCAACACCATTGGCAAAAGAGGAGAGATTTGAGCAATTTATGGCATAAGGTGACACAGCAAACGTCATCATCTTCATTGTAAATCCAGCTTGCAAGTTCGGATAGGAATGGAAGAGCATAATGAAGGATATTTTGGCTTTGGCTTCTTCCTCATTTAGGCATCATGTTAGATAATAATCTGAGCACTGGAGGCAAAGAGAGCCTTGACTTCTGATGCTGCGTGTAGGACTCTGACTTCAATCCATGTCTACTATCGAAGAAATGAGAAACTCTTGATTCAACTTCAAAGAAACATGCCAAGGTACTATTATTACATTGAAACTGTTTGCTATTATGTTTTTTAATTTCAAAGTATGTCTCCTTTAGTTTTATTGTTTCGTTTGCATCTTAAATTTGCTAATTGTAATCAGTTTGGAGAAAAAATAGGGCTTCCATGAAATTTAGTATGTGCAAGTGGATCATCACGGAATCTGAATATGAACCTGATGAAGCTACGTCTAAAATGTGTTCTGTATCTGAATCAGGCTCAGCATCTAAAACAGACTTTGCTCCTAAAACAGTCTCTTCATTTGAAATTGATGTGGATCGATATGACCTTGTACTTCCAGTAACTATGATTCCAAAGTGGTTCAACCATCAAAGTTATGGAAATAACATATCGTTCTCGGTTGGTCGGAAATTTCCAATATTTGCTTTTTGTGTTGCTGTGAAAAAGGAAATGCTGGTTGCTGACCCATTAGAATGGGTTGAATATTCTATCTACATTTTCATCAATGGTTGTAAAGGTAGGCTCAAGCGGATTAGATTTTCATTTGAGCCATCATCTTGTATGTGGTTTTGCTATATAAAGGTTAGGGAAAGCTCATTGGAAGACTAGAGAAACAACCAACAGATATCTAAATATATGAATTTTCCTTTCACAACCCCATGATATAACTACAATACTAGAGATAGATATTGAGTTGAACTCAATTCATATCAACAGATAATATCATATCTATATAGCTTCTAAGAACTAGCAGATAACTATGTAGTCTCTAAGGACTCTGCTTCTTCATCTTCTTTATCTGTAATTTGTGTTGATCTGAATGTCTGATGATTATCCTTGACATGATCAAAATAATCTAGGCTTGGCTACGGTTCTCAGAGATCACGAGGGGAATGGGAGAGCAATCAGAGGTGGCATAAGCCTCTGCAGTAATATGGGCAATAACATTAGCGAAAGAGGAGAGACTTGAGCAAGCTTTAAAGGTCTGTGGTAGAGGGTGACACAGCAAACATCTCAACTTCTTTGTAGATCCAGATTGCAAGCCCGGCTGGGAATGGAAGGCATAATGAAAGGATATTTTGGCTTTGGCTTCTTCCACATTGGGGAATTGGGTTAGATAATAATGTAGCCCACAGCCTCATAAGATGGCCGCTGGGGTCGAATCACTCTAATCTGATTTTGCCTCTAGACTTTCCCTCTTGATTGAAATTCAAAGAAATTTGCCAAGGTATTATTATTACATAGAAACTGTTTTCTATTATGTTTTTTAATGTTAAGGTATGTTACTTATCAATTTAATGTTAAGGTATGTCTCCTTTAGTTTTATTGTTTTGTTTGCAGCTTTGAGTGCTTTTGTCAATTGCTTCTCTCTCTAAATTAACTAGCTCATTTAAATGATTGGATACCAATCCTATTTTTACATTGCAGAAGATCAACGACTAATGGGTTATACTCAAGAATTAATTGTAGCTTGTAGGCTTGTAACTGAATTTTGATTATTGGATAATTTGAGCCTAAGTTGTATGGTTAAAAGAGAATGTAATGGCGTTTTGATCAAATGGTGTCCCCTTCCTTATGATTCTAAGTTGGAAAATGAGGTCATAATCTCATTTTGTTTGGATGTGGTATCTTTGAAAAAATTATAATTTCCAAAAAGAAAAGTGACATTATTAGAATAATGAAAAGAAAAAACTCAATTTTCAGAGAAAAAATAATGAAAACAAGTAGATAGAAGTTCATTGTATCATGTTTTTCATTATCCATTACCCCATTGAAGAATGTGTCATTTACTTTTGGCATAACATGTGTATTAGGACTTTGGTCTATCAATTTGTTAGCACTTAGCATCAGTTCTGAAAATTGATCACATGCTAAGGTTCAGAAATGTCATTTCACTTGTCCATGCCTCTCTTGGCGTCATTGCTCCTTTTGAAGGTACTCATTTTTAAACACAGTTTGATATTTCTAAGTTCACATAAAAGTATACCAATTAGGATTACATGTTTCAGTTCTAGATATATTCTACTCTACTGAGAAGGCTGCAGAAATATCATGACCATCACCACAGTTAGCTATAGGAATTATTATGTCCACACTTTAGGATATTTTTGTTGTTGAACAAGCCTTAACAATACAAACAAATTTCTAAAAACTAGTAGGAAAGATGACGTGCAAATTATTGTGAAATTTTTATGTTTTGACCTAATAGTAGGCAGCAAGAGTTGTCTTTTCTCGCTAATTGGCAAGAATTTGCATCTCTCTCTCACATATACACACACATTTTAGTGAAAAGAAAATTCAAACTTCAGGAGGTCTAGGTTTGTGCTTATGTCATCCTTACTTTTATATAGGATGAGTTTGAAATGGTTTTGCCTTTGACAATGGTGGTAGGTTCAAGGTCTTCTAGATGCGTCTGTAAATTACGAATCAAAAGCAAATAGGATTTCGGTTTGAAGAAGTTGGTATGTCTTCTGTATTGCTGTTTTGTTAAATATGACAAAATATAAATAAGATCAAACTTGGATTGATATTCCAGTTGGACAAGTTTGGAATAAGTTGTCTTATCCAATGAAGTTTGTGTTTTATACTGTTCTTTTTACCCTAACTTATCTCATGTTAGAGGCTAACTGGAAGCTTTCTCTTGAATTGATATCCCTTGGCACTATATTTCATCTTCACTTCAACTAAAACAAAAAGTCATGTATTACAAAGTCATGTGTTTATTGCATTGCTTAGACATACATATCTGATGAAAACTGATATTGGCTGGTCTTTCAGGAAGCAGAGCCTGTTTGCTTAGCCAACTGCTTGCTAGAAACTGGAATACACTTGAAGAGCCAACCAATCAGCTAAGACAGAGCTGTGAGTCCAATGGAAGCACCCCATTAGCCCAAATTCAGCCTCTCAGTACTGTCAGAAACTCCATCACCAGTTGAAGAACTAATGGTAAACCCAATAATTAATAAAAGCAGCTTGTTCTTGAATAATTCCTTAATTATGTTCTTCTCTAGTTTCCTAGCATTAAACTCATTGAAGACTTGACAGAGGACATAGGTATTGAAAATGAGTGTTTTCTTCACTTTCTCGTCCACACCAAAGATGGATCTTTCCGTAAATTGTAGCATCAATAAGATTGTTATCAATCTGGTTATAAATTCCTTTGATCGACCCACAGATGGCTTTACCATTATTTCATTGTTGGGTAGCTCAGTGGCCCAGGCTAAAGCTCCTCCAATGTATCCATTATTAGGTTCACCGGTAGTAGTTGGACTGTAGTTAGTGACTTTATCAGAAGAAACAGCTGCAAAATAGTTGCCATCCAGAAGTGAAGTTACCATCCCGGATGACAATGTTTGAGTTCTCTATTTTGGATTTCATCAAACCTTAAATAATTATTTATTTGATTCTTCATCATTTTGTACAATTTGAATATATTTGCATCTCAGACTTCCCTTATTTTTTCTGCATTAACTCATATGCTAATTCTGGTGTTTTCTACCTTTTCCTTAATCATGTGATTCTCTTATTTTTAAGATTTTATTTTTTCATTTGTTTCGAAAATCGGTATCGGTCGCTTTCCTTGAAAACCAGTAGTTTCACAAACTCAAAGTCAACATTTCCAGAAAAGTTCCTTTCACAGCAGCATCAAAGTTCAGGCTTGTTGCTCTTTGCAATCGCTTTTTACAATGTTTTGTTAGTGACCCTGCTCAGGAGACTAGGAAGTATAAGGTCAGTTATGGAATTTTTGTATGTAAATTGTTAATTGTGGTCATTTCCTATTTATTAGCAAGCTTAACACTAGAAGGTTCAGATCTTGGAAGCTAAATAAATCATTTGATTACTGGATTTATTTTGATCATCCATAGTCCTCTGGTCATACTTTGTTCCTTATTTATTTGCAAGCTTAACACTAGCTTAACATAGCCTAACAATATAGGACAAAAAAAAGAAAGAAAGCCTTGCAAAAATGGGCACTGCGGTTGAATCTCTGTGGTCTGATTTTGCCTCTGATGCTGAATGTAGGATGCTGAGTTCTATCCATGTCTATAATTGACGAAAGATGAGAACCTCTTGTTTGAACTTCAAAGAAATCTGTCAAGGTACTATTATTACATTGTGACTGTTTTCTATTATGTTTTATAATGTCAAGGTATGTCTCCTTCTTTAGTTCTATTGTTTCATTTGCATGTTTGAGTGCTTTTGTCACTTCTCTCTCTCTTTAAATTAAGTGGCTCATTCATATGATTGAGTACCAATCTGAAAGTAAAGTCGTTAAAATTGTTTTAGAAAAAAATTTGAAGTTGTAAAGGTCAATGGACAATTCAAGTATGGGCAGCTGAAGCTAATAAACTAAACAAATATTTTTTGTTTTCTTTGATCATTGAATGTGTTCGACATATTCGGTAGGTCTTTTAGTTTCACAACATATCTTCTATTCAGAAAAAAAAAGGAGGGTCAGAATAGATTAGACATTTGCATGGTGTTCTCTAACTCATGAATCTGATTCTATAGCATCTTGATCTTCTCTGCAATATTTCCTTCTCCTATTTCTCCTCTTTATACTAGATCTCATAGTTTATGGACATCCTTGCTATGCTACTCCTTAAGTGGAATCTCCATTAGCAGGGGTTTAGGAATTAAAGTAGAGATGAACCCCTAGTTCTTAATTTTAAGACATTGATAAATTTGGTTATAAAAAACCTAGTCAAGATAAAGTTTAAGCTAACCTAGTTTAGTAGCCACCAAAATGAAAGCGTAATTTATTATCTACCACTTGGAAACATAACCCGACTGAAAAGTCTGAAATAACCATGAACAAACTATGATCCTTTTATTTAGAGCCAACCGAGAGAGTTAACAACAGAAATAAACGTCCATGTGTTTCTAACATCCTTGACATCAGTATCATCCTCCAACATATCCTTACTCACCTGTCCTATCACCACTGCCTCCACTATCCATTAACACTTTTTTTAGGGAAAATATGTTAACACTATCTTGATTTACAATATTGCAAACAGGACTCCTTCTAGGGTACCTCCAATATTGTTTTGGATATGATATCCACGATAGAGTTATTGTTCAATGCGACTTGAGTTAGTTTTTAATGTGAATATTTTTGAGTGTATGATATCGACCAGGGTTACTGTTCATTATGGCTTCAAAGTTATTGTTACTAGTATACAATTTGAATATTTTCATTGTTAAATTTTTTTTTTTTTTTTTAGATTTTCAACCCAAATAATATGGGTTCTTAGTATGAAGTTTTTGATGAAGAATGATTTTTGCAGATGATTTACCTTGTTGTAAGTTTGATTTGTTATAACTTATAACCATATACAAGCACTGTTGTTAGGTTTAATAAAAATAAAAATATAATGAATTGCAAAAGTTTTTAATTGTGATGTTAATCTTCCAATTTATATGCAGTTCATTATTGAAGATGAGAGAATGGAAGAGTTGTAGCCATTGTCTCCTCATGTGAGGCTTCGGAGTTTAAACTTAGCAATCTTTCTTCAGCCCCTACTTGATTACAGCAGGAGCCACGGACTGCAAGAAGGGTCTTCATATGCACTCTCCATTTGCCTAGTCAACATACCTACATAAAAGGCCAAAATTCCAACAGAATAACCAGACCTGCCCACCAATGGAAAGTGATAAGGTAGCTCTGGTTTAGCAGAAGAAAGAATAGCCTAATCGACAAGCTTGCAATCATATGGGGAGAGTGGTAAGGTAATGATTGCGAAAGCTATAACAATGGTCAATCATTTTGTCGTTTTGTAATTTTTTTGGTCATATGTGTAGCAAGTGTGATATTTTAGTATGGTCAATCGTTTCATCACCATCTTATATGATAATACTGTAGAGGATATTGAAATAATAGGATAATGGGGGCAACAAGATTATAATGACATGTTTAAGGAGAAATTACTATCTGTTCATTATTCCTTTTACATCTTAAGTTCTGCATATAGTTGTTGATAAAAATTCCATTTGTCACATGAAATATTAAATTTTCTGTGCAGTGCAAACACTTATTCGGAGATGCTATACACATAACTGTAGTGGACTAGAGCAGCATGTCTTTGACAGACAACTTTGGGAATGTCAAGATTAGTGGGTTCTTATCATGGTTGAAGGATTCAAGGTACTTGCTGGATTTTTTAGTTGGCTTACTACTACTAAGACTACTTCCATTAGTCTTTCTCTTTAGGAGGACATTTAAAATCTGGTGCAAAGTGGAGTGCTGGAAATTTTGGTGTTGAAATCTAGTGCAGCTGCATCAAATTTATGCTCAGGAAGGAGGGCTAGTAAAAACTATTATATCTTACATTAGAAGCATCAAGGGAAGGTTGAGAAGTTTTACATCAAACAGGTGGATAGTAGGTTGTCTGTCGAGTGGCAGCAATATAATATCTCCTAGACACAAAGATGAAAGATTTACTGCTTGTGTTTTGTTTCCTTGTTTTGTTTGTATTGATGTGTAGATACTAACTCAGATTTTCTATGATGTAATTTGTCTGATGTACCAAAAACTAAAAGCACTTGAAAGGCACTATTTTACTTTTTTGCAATGAACTAATAATTGAAGAGTATGAAATGATCTCTTAGATGCTGTCAATAATGAATCAAACAAGTCTGGGCACAAGTGCACTAGTGTGTTTTGTCTTGAGAATAAAAATTGGGACTCATCAATAACTTCACTGTTTGATTCTTCCTCTGGTCTTATTTCCAAAATTGCATCCTCTTCCGCACTGCTCTCTTGTTATATTCTTTACGAATGAACCAAAAAGAATTTTCTTGTCAAATTCTACCATACTGTTCTAGTTTGTTGGAACTTTGTGGACATGGGGTTAGTTTTCATTAGGATTTTTAGACCCAAACCATGCCACATGGGGTTAGTCTTCATAGATTAACTTCTATAAGGTCCTTAATTTATCACATTGATGGATTGGATAAAAAAACTCAGGTCAAGATAAAGTTGATACTAAGATGGTTTAGTAGCCAAATCAAATGAAAGCCTAATTTATTATCTGATTGTGTTTACTTATTGTGTTTAAGAATAGTTGATGTTGTTCTGATAATGTCTTTTTCTTCATCAAACTAGGTGCTCAATGTTCTTATCCTTCAGTTAAAATTGTTCCTTATAGTTGTGCCGTGCCAATTGGTTTTATTTTTACTTAATAAAATCTTCTTATTATTTGGCTAATACTTTGAATAGTCTGAAAATTGGGGAAAGCTAATACTCTTTACATTAAAGTCGTATGAATAGAAGATGAAAAAGTGGGAGATATTAGGCTCAAATTGATTTGCGAAGGAAGACCATTGACATATTATTGTGTACTCTTGTGAATGAACTCTGACTAGTTCTAGATAACCAAAAAAAAAAGAAAAAAAAAACACAAGATGAAGACAGAGGTTACTTTATTCGAGGTCTTTGCTCATTTTTATTCAATATGCTTCACATGGTTTTCACTCCTTTTTTTTTTTTTTTTTTTTTTGGTGCTGGGAGGGGGTAAATTGATCTAATTTTGTCAATTGTGATTGGTTGCATTGAATACTTTTCGTAGATTCAACTCAGGATTCCATTCAGTTTATTGAATGGTCTCTTACTTCTTGCTCTCGTCCCTTATTAATAGCTAATTTTCATGGGAGGATAATTATTTGGACTCAACCTTGTCAAGGTAGATGCATTTTCCACTTCAATGTCTTTTATGTTGTCCAATTGGTTGACTTCTTTTTGTTTACCCTTTCCCTGTTTGTGTGTCTTGTATTCCTTTTGTTTATATGTTTTTGCAGAATCTGATTTAGATTACGTATGGTATATGCATTAAGGAGGATATTGCAGTTGTTACAATGAGGCTATCAGGGGTGTCTCTGATACGCAGGCAATTGCTGTCATCTACTTAGCTGATTAATAATTTATGTATCTAGTAGTTGCGTACATGATGATACCTTGGTTCTTGAACTGTAATGTGTTAGAAATAAGATCCAGCAAATTTAATAGCAGCCATATAAAGTTGAGATATCTTAATTTTGTTTGTATAAATGTAGAAACAACTTATGAAAAGTCATAAAGTCTTCTAAGCTATAATTTTTAGGCAATGACATGAGCGTTGAGTATCAACACAGACAGAATGTCCAACAACGCAATTTGGAAAAATTAAGACAAGGTGCATTCATAAGTCTTTTACTATCATGAACAAAGAGTTTTCTTTTAGATGTCTAACAGTGTAAACAAGCAAAATACTTGTGTTATAAGCCTATTCTTATCTTTCCTAAAACAATGCATCCATCATCTGGGAAGTCTAAGGTGTGACAAATATAGAGGCAAATATATCAGCAATAATAAGTGCCAAATCAGGGGAAAAACTAAAAAAGCACACAACAGTGGATAATCAGACTTACAGTTCTTTTTTCATTTTAATATTCAGTGAAGTCTTTGGAGATGAACACCATTTTGTGTTGTCGACTCCCACATCGCCGGGGTGCCCATGGGTTGTGCACTTTATAAGTCATGGGCAATCCTCCACTTACAAAAGCTCTTTTGAGTGGAGTTAGGCTCAGTTAGGCCCATTTGTCTTTCTTTTTTTTGCTCCTTTATATATGCAAAGCCTTTCATTTTAGTATACTATTATTGTCTCTTGAAAAAAATTTCTTTTTAAGAACTTTCATCCAGTGCTTCATGACTCATTAGACTGCTTCAATCAAAAAAGTTTTCTGAAGACATTTCAAAAGGCTTGTTCAATCACAAAACAAATGCACCCACATATGGCAACAATTTCAACAGACTAAGTATACCATGCAGATATATGCAATTGAAGTTAGTATTACATCGAATCAATCAATATGCAAGCATACCTCATCTCTACTAAATGCTTTCTGCGCTATGCAATTTGACTTGTAGCCTTAAGAATTGAAGCAATTTTAGCCTCAAATCTACTTAAGAAAAAGGATGCCATCTGGGTGCCAATTTTTATTAACTTAAATGTTATCAATTTTAGTAACATAATGGCACATGGTAAAGACGAACTCATAGTTCCTCTTAAATCTTTGACAAGCTGATGTAACCAAACAAGCAAACAAATTAGAAAAATTGATTGATATGCAAGGTTGTTTGAGGAAGGGAATGAAATTATAAATCCATACCCCAATCAATGTGTTTCTAAGCCCAGCTAGTAGCCCAAACCCAATAAAAATGATACATCTATCTATGACTAAGGATTAAAAAAAAAAAAAAAAAAAAAAAAAAAAAAAAAAAAAAAA
>BKZX01026148.1:25482-38855 GCA_014362285.1 Fagus crenata | reverse complement strand
CAGATGACTCACTGCTTTTTTGCCAGGCGACTGTGGCCAATTGTGAGACAATAATTAAAATTCTACAGCAATATGAAGAGGTATCAGGTCAGCAGCTTAATAGAGCAAAAACATCTATCTTCTTTACCCCCAACACGTCTTCGTTTATGAAACATCAAATTCAAGATTTATTTCGGGTTCCTGAGATCAAGAGCCATGAGAAATATCTGGGGCTTCCTTCGTTTGTGGGCAAATCCAAGATGGTGTCTTTTGGAGAATTAAAGGGGAGAGTTTGGCGGAAGCTGTGTGGGTGGAAAGAGAAATTTCTTTCAACTGGGGGCCGGGAAGTGTTAATTAAAGCTGTTGCTCAGTCTATTCCCACGTATACAATAAGCTGTTTTAAGCTGCCTGATGGTTTATGTAAGGATTTAAATTCCATGTTTAGTGATTTCTGGTGGGGGTATCATGACAAGAAAAAGAAGGCACACTGGGTCCGGTGGAGTAAACTTTGTAATTCAAAGGAGGCAGGAGGTTTGGGTTTTCGTGACCTGAAATCGTTTAATTTAGCAATGCTTGCCAAGCAGGGGCGGCGGTTTGTACAGAATCCGGAATCTCTTATCTGTAGGGTCTTCAAAGCTAAGTATTTTCCCAGGTGTGATTTTTTGGAGGCTAACCTGGGATATAGGCCATCATATGCCTGGCGAAGCATCTTTATGGCCAGAGCAACGTTGAAACTTGGCTTGTGTTGGCATATTGGGGATGGCAAATCGGTGCGGATTACAGAGGATCCGTGGTTACCTCTTTCGACTTCCTTTCAATCTTTTTCTGCAAGGGATGTTTTGGATAAAAATGAACGAGTTTCTTTACTGATCAATGAGGAATCACAGAGTTGGAATTCTGAGGTCATCCACTCGTTATTTTCTGATTGGGAAGCTGGGTTGATTTGCTCAATCCCCTTACCTCCAAGGCGGAAGCCGGATCGACTTTTTTGGAATGAGACGTCTTCGGGTTTATTTTCTGTGAAGAGTGCCTATTTTTTACAGTTGAAACGTCGAGCTACTGAGGTGGAGGGACAGTGCTCGTCGGTGGAGAAGGATAAAAATTTTGGAAATTTTTGTGGGCTTTGTTCTTACCTCCAAAAGTTAAGATGTTTCTATGGAGGGCATGTGTAGGAGTCCTTCCGACGTATGAACTATTATGGCGCCGCCACATGCGTCCTGTGGGGTCATGCCCCTGCTGTCTACATGCTTTAGAATCAGTGGGTCATATTCTGTGGGCTTGCCCTGTTGCGGTAGATGTGTGGTTGGAGTCTAACCTGAAGATACAGAAGTGGGATCGTTTTTTCAATCATTTTTTCGATCTCATGATGTTTGTGAAGGAAAGACTCTCTTCTGATGAGGTGGAGCTTTTTGCTTGTATTGCATATTTTATTTGGAATCACAGGAATCGGGTGGTCCATGATGGGCTGGAACCTAATCCGCAGGGGGTAGTGCGCAAGGCTAAAGAGTTACTCCAAGCTTTTAAGGATGCTCTACCAAAGGCTGGCCATGTTGATTATGTTGCATAGGCAGTGCCTCCATCTGAGAGGCAGCGAGGGGTGTGGCTTCCTCCTAGTGAAGGCAGAGTGAAGGTTAATTGGGAGATTTTTAAACATAAGCCTTCCCAAGTTTGGTATGTGGGAGCGTTGATCCGGAATCATGAAGGACATTTTATGGCTGCTATGTGCAGTAGGGTGATGAGGTTGCCTAAAGCCATCAATCCATGTATTGGTGCGTGTTTTCAAGCTTTACAATTCACATTGGAGGCGGGGTTCTTTGATGTTATCTTTGAAGGCCCACAATTGAGTTTTCTAGATATGGTGTCTATGAGCCAGATGGAAGCTTCTTTGGAGAACATGTGGGCAGAGGATGTGTGGGGTCTAGTTCAGGAATTTAGGCATTTTACTGTGTCTCCTGGGATGGTAGGGGCTAACAGAGCTGAGCTGGTTTTGGCTCAGTTGGGTTGTTCTTATCTAAGTTCTAGAGTTTGGTTGGAGGTCCCACCGGTGGAGATTATGTGTTTTTTGTAATGGTTGTTTCTTCTGGTCCCTTGTAGTCGGTTCGTTTTCTTTTGTTTTCAATAAAATTCTAATACTTCATTCAAAAAAAAAATATATCTAGTAAATCAAATTATCGGGTTCATGTTCAGGGACATGTGTCCCATTGTGTCATTCATGCATCAAGAATGATACTTGTAGGATGACATTGATAGTTGTGATGATGGTAGCAGACATCTGGTTTTTATCATTATCAAGAAACATTTTTAGTGTTTGAGGTTTGCAATGTTTTGGAGGTGGAATACGTTGGAAATTTCGTCACTACTCAAAAAATTCATGCAAATTATTAATTTAGGTCACCATTAAGATCTCATCTAATAGGTGAAGCTTAGAGAAAGTTTTTTAACCTTTCCAAAACATGCCACGTTAGATTTTCTATTCCCATAACAGTCCACGTCTCATGCTTTTTTTACCTATTTTAATTAATTTTTATTTATTTTTATCCTTATCTGTAGTGATTTCCTATATATTCAGTCACATTTAATTCAGCAATCAAATTAAAGATTTCCTATCCAACCACATTTAATTCAGCAATCAAATTAAATTAATTAATTGTTTTTTCATCTCTTTTTGATGCATAACTCCTTATCTAACACATCTCTCCCCAATTCAACCACATTTTCACTCTCTCCATTTAATTAATTCCAGCATTCAATTTTAATATCAATACAATTCCACCTATTTTTTTTTTCTTCCCCTCTTTTCTCTCACTCCCTTGACTCCTCATCTCCCAAAACGTACGAGTTTATTTTTTGCCCCCTCCTCCTCTAATGCTTATCTGATAGGTTTTCTAATTTCTATACAAATTAATCCATTTCTCTCTCTCTCTCTCTCTAGACTCATCATCTCTGCATCAAGAACACCATCCACTTTTTTCTCTCTCTCTAGACTCATCATCTCCGTATCAAGAACGCCTAACGTTTCACTTTCTTTGAATTTTGCCTCTTCAATTTCCACCCCCTTTGAAATTAAAACCCACCGATTCATTTTTTTTATATAAATTTCCAATTGCTCTCTCAACCTCGCGGAAGTCACCACAAAACACAAAAGTCCATTTCAAGTGCCAAAATAGTATCAGTGGATTATTTGAAAGTCTCCCTAATGATGGAATTATCTTTGCTGTAGAGAACAAAGTTGCCAGAATCAAGCATGCAAGCAAACGAAGCAGATTTTGTTGAGGTTCAGCTCCTCCAATTACAAAGGATATAGACAATAGAATTGTAGAAAGAAAACAGCAATTATGGAAGCCATTAGAGAAGGATGACAAAGGACCACGACAAGCTTCATATGCATATATCAAGTATATAATTAAGGATGGTATGTTATTAATTAAGCTAACTAGCTGTCAATAATTGCTGGCACTTTTGTGAAATAACAATTAGCAGTTTTTAAATTATATAGTAAATCATGATTCTCAACAAAAAAAAAAAAAAATTATAGAGTAAAACATTGTAGTTTTGAAATTATATTGCTGATTGAGTTTATATAATAATTAATACATATAAATAATACCACAAGGGAGTTTTGTGCATTATTCAATTATATATATATATATATGTATTAATTATTATACTTTAAAAAAAAAAAAAAATTCCGTGCATCGCGTGGGTTTGCGACTAATTATTCTTTAGTGTGAGAAACCAACAAGAGTAACACGACGTATCGTCTAGGTCGATTCCTGATTTATTTAGGGTGTTACTCTTGGCTGCACAGTGTGAAGACAAGATTTTTACGGTGAAAATCTAAAAGAGTTTCGCCTTATTTTATTATAGAAATCCGGCATAGTCTAGCTTGACATCTTATTATGTATACAATGAAAAATTTAAAAATTAATATTATTGCCCTTTATTCAAATTAGCATCTTCATCAATATATATATATATATATATATATTTTGAAGAAAAACGATAATATTATTAAGATAACTCAGCAAGAACGATGGGAAGGAGAACCGCTGGACCCTCTTCCATCCAGACAGAGGGCTCCGTGGTCTCCTTTGCAAACTTAGCTATTCTCATCGCCGCCTTATTACAGGAACACAGAATAACAAAAAAAAATCTAATGAATTGAAAACTGTTCGGAAGTTTCGGATGCAATTAATAGAGTCATGCAATTTAGTTAAGCACTCCTCCTTTGACGTAATGAGAGCCTTCAGTAATGGATGAGAGAATTCAACCAAGACATCCACGAAACCAGCATCTTTGCAAATTGTGAGCACTTTTACCAAGGCACTGGCAGCCATATGTAAGCTATCTCCATTATGTTGAAGGGCTTCACAATGAGTTGCAATTAAAACTCCAGCGGAATCACAGATCACCGAACCCACCCCAACAAATTTTCTAGCTGGAAATTTTTTCCAGGCAATATTCAATTTAACACATAGGGATGGAGGAGGAAACCATTTCTTTTCCAATGTTGGTCTGGCAGATTCCACCCGTTGGTTTGCTTCCAAGAATTCTTCAACATACGACACTGCTTTTGCACCCACCATTGTGGTCGCTAATTGGGATTTATGTAGCCAAGCATCATTGCGGCAACCCCATATTTTCCAAGCCAAAACAAAAAAGATTTTTGTCTCTGGCGTACTCCCCTGGCTAAGGACTTGTCCCACTAGATCACTCCAACTTGATGGGTGTGCATTGCTGCACATATGGGATAAAGGAGAATTTAACCAGCACTCCTTTGCATAGGCACACTCCCATAGAGAATGCAATATCGTCTCAGCCTCATCATTACAATTTGGGCACGTACTGGAGGAGACAATGCCTCGCTTGAACAAATTGGTTTTGGTGGGAAGAATAGAGCTGCAGGCACGCCACATAAACACTTGGATTTTGTTTGGTACATCAATACTCCATAAATTCTTCCAAAAAGCATGCAGTCTCCCTAGGTTGCTCGATGAGCCCGTAAGTTTGGTTTTGTCCTTAGCTAGCATGTGATAGGCACTTCGAGTTGTGAATATACCATTATATGTGCCAGTCCAGACTAGTGAGTCTTGACGGGATGGAGATAAAAGGATTGCCTTGATTTGAGCTACCTCTTCCGACCAAAAAATGGAATCAATTAAGGGCTCCTTCCATTGATGGGTTTCAATATCGATAAGATCACTAACCTTTGCTATGTCAGGCAATATTTGACGAGGTGATATGAGTTTGCAAGGGCGAGATGGGTTTATCCACTTATCCTGCCAAATTGACACCTCTCTACCCATTCCAATTCGCCATCTGGTGCCTAGCCGAATAACATGCCTCGCTTGAGCTAGACTTCGCCATGAATATGAAGAGTGACTTGGGATCTTTGCCTCCATGAATGAGCAATCCAGAAAATATCTAGCCTTTAGAACCCTATGAAGGAAAGTGTTGGGGTTTTGCTTAAGGCACCAACCCTGCTTAGCCAAAAGAGCTTGATTAAATAAAGAGAGATCTCGGAAACCCATCCTCCGTCGACTTTTCGATGGCAAAGCTTACTCCATTTTTGCCAATGAATTTTCCTTTCCGATTGATTTTGACCCCACCAGAAATTTCCTATCATGGAATTGATCTCATTACAGAGGCTATCTGGGAGGCGAAAGCAACTCATTGTGTAGACTGGTAGAGCTTGCGCGACCGATTTGATTAACACTTCCTTCCCTACTAGTGACAACATCTTGCCTTTCCACCCATTGAGTTTTCGCGCAACCTTTTGTTTGATTTCCGAGAAAGCCTGCTTTTTACCTCTACCTATAATTGGAGGAAGACCCAAGGATTTGCCCAAGTCACCTGAAGATGTTGTACGCAGTGCATTGCAAATGAACTGACATGTAGATTGGGGTGTATTGGTGCTGAAAAAAATTGAGGTCTTCTCATAATTTAATTTCTAGCCCAAGGCTTTTTCATAAGTGTCTAATAGAGAGATGAGAGGGTGACACTCTTCCATGGTAGCTCTGCAAAAAAGAAGACTATCATCTGCAAAAAATAAGTGGCTTATTTATGGACCACCCCTGCACAATGACAGACTCGACAAGCTTCTACAACTGGCTTCACTATTCAATAAAGCTGTAAGGCCCTCAGCACAAATTAGAAATAGATATAGCGAGAGAGGTTCTCCCTGACGTATACCCCTAGTTGGGCAAATGTACCCCACTGGATCACCATTTAAAATTACCGAGTAGCTGATAGTTTGAATGCATTGCATAACCAAATATACCCAATGAGGATTAAACCCTAACTCTAGCATCATATTATGAATGAAATCCCATTCAACTCTATCATACGCCTTGCTCATATCCAATTTGACCGCCATATGTGTGGCTCAACCCTTTCGTTTCATTTTCAAATGATGCAGAGCCTCGAAAGCTACTAGGATATTGTCAGAAATAAGACGTCCAGGAACAAAGGCACTCTGACTACCTGAGATCACATGATTTAGAATAGTTTTGAGACGATTAGCTAGAACTTTTGAAATTATCTTGTAGAGTACATTACATCAGCTAATGGGTCTGAACCAGGTCATAGTGTCCGGAGCTTTTACTTTTGGAATGAGTGCTATGTGTGTATAGTTTATACTTTTCAGCATTTGACTAAAGTGTAGAAATTCAAGAATGGCTTCGGAAACATCATGTCCAATGATATGCCAAAATTTTTGATAGAACAAAGCATTCATGCCATCCGGACTTGGTGCCTTTGTCGGGTGCATTTGAAAGAGAGCCTCGCGGATCTCTGCACTTGAAAATGGATGCAACAATGAATTTTTCATCTCTTGTGTGATTTTTGGTTCCACTTTGCACACCACTTGGTTAATTGTTTAGGGCCAAGAAGTTTGAAATATATCGTAGAAATATTGCTCCACAATAGAAGTCATTGTTGTCTGTTTTGTTACAAGATGGCCAGCTACACCACAGAGGCCAGAATTTTTTTTTTTTTTTTAATGCCTTTGAGAAGCACTAGCATGAAAGAAATGCGTGTTCCGATCACCATCTCGGAGCTAGGAGACACGAGAACGCTGATGCCAATAACTCTCCTACTGAGCAAGCAAACCATTCAATTGTTTTCGAGCATTGCTCCTATTGTTAATGGCTTCTGAATCTCCCTGGCCAAGTCATCACAAATTTTCTTGAGCTGGGCTACTCTTTTTTGTGTGGGCCACTTTGTAGTATGACTCCATTTTAGTAATGCAATCCTACAAGCTTTAATGTGTTGGCATACTTGGTATAACAAATGTCTAGTTTGTGAGACCTACCATGCCTCCCTAATAATATTCTCACAACCATCCGCTTGGATCCAATTGTTTTCAAATCGAAATTGTCTTGGTTTTCTTGTACGTTGCATTTTCGATTTTATAATCATCACCAATATCGCATCATGATCTGAATTGGTGAAGGGAATATGTCTAACTTGAGTACACGGGAACAATAAGTTCCATGCCACATGGCACACTCCCCTATCTAGTCTTTCGTACACACAATCATCCCCATTCCTGCCGTTCCACCAAGTAAATCTGTTACCTTGAAAACCCATATCTTGGAGGGCACAATCTAACAGAGCCTGACGAAAAGCTTCCACTTGGTATCAATGGCTTTCAATTCTTCCCGTTTTTTCCGATGCTTCCAGAATCTCATTGAAGTCTCCGACAACAAGCCAAGGCATATCGTCATACTGTTGAAGTCTCTTTAGCAGAGTCCATGAATCACCCTTTTTAGCGGTCTCTGGATGGCCATAGAAACCTGTAAAATGCCATTCAGTTGTGCCTATTACTCGAAACGTTGCATCAATGTGTGCCACTGAAAAACTTTGTACTGTAACTTGAATTTCCTCCTTCCATAGAATTGCCAAACCTCCTCCAGTCGCTGCTCTCTCCACCCTCCATGATCCATACATCCCTAACTTCCTTCGCAAAAACTCAAGATTCTTTAGTTCGAGTCGCGTTTCAGTAAGAAACACTACCCTAGGATCTTCATGCTTCACAAGAGCATGAAGCTCACGAACCATCTGTGGGTTCCCAAGCCCACAACAGTTCAGGCTTAAGAGATTCATAATTCCCAGCGAAGCTGCTCCACAGCCTCCGTCGATATCCGCAAGTTCATGTCAGCCTTTTTAGTTCCAGTATTTCTCCTTTTGGTTAATGGTTCCTCATCATCCTCGACACTTTCCTCAACATCCTTAGTGATCATTGGTACCATGTTAAATGCTAGTACAGTTTGGGATATAGCGCTAGTGGTGGCCGCCTGGCGTGCCCGTTTCTTCCACTTTGGTTTTTTCATGTTTTCTCTAACCCCCATTGTATTGTCCAATGCAGATTTGCCCACAGGTATCTCACAGATAGTTCTTTCAGCAAGGGTCGGGGTGAGAATGGAAGGTGCAGAAATTATTCCATTAGTTATGGTGGTAATGTATAAAGTTGAATTGGGGTTTGTGGGGTTTGCTGTGAGTGCATGTGGTTCCTGGGTTAATTCCACCAATTCACTGGCTAATTGGGCCACCTTTTCGATGGTTGTATGTGGCTGATCCATTCCAGTGTGACTCAGACCCAACGCTTTATCAATCCTTGCTAGTTCCTGTTCGAATAAGGCCTCTTTTTCCTCCCTTTGGTTACAATTTATCCCATCCCCAATGTGGGTATTTCGTTCATATGAGCATTGTTATCCTGCTCTTCCATGGTTGCAATTATTTCCTGAACTTCCATAAGGACGGATGGGGGCTCTTGAGGAAGGTTTGGTTCCTCTCTTGTCTCTGCTACCCCTTCACTGTGCTCTGGTTCCATCTCTTCATGTGTTTGCCTGTTGTAACCTTCCACTGTAATTGTAGTATATCGTGTGCCTCGTTCTGATGTGGCTCTCATCCACGGTCCAAATTGTTGATCAGACTATTGTAAGGTATCAGCACTTGCAAGCCATACAGAGCAATCTTTCTCACCATGAGAAACCTTTCCGCACCAGTAGCAAAAGTTCGGTAGGCGCTCATATTGAAAAGCTACACAGCGTTCAGTATTGTCTGCCATTGTGATTTTTCGTCCCCGACATAAAGGCTTAGTAATATCAATTTGCACCCTAACCTTCATACAAGGCCTGCTGCCTCGGTCTTCAACTGATTATGGAGCATGTTCCAATGTGCCGAGTGTGCGTCCTATGGTCTTACTGACATCCTGCGTCATGCTTAATACTGGGAGGCCATGGATTTGAACCCAAAAAAGGAAGTGGGTGAATGGAACTTCGGTTATTGGGATGTTGGTTGCTAATCGTTCACAGATCACCAAGCTTCGGTCATACGCCCAAGGACCGTTCTGAATTACGCGTTCAACATCAATTTTGTCTTCAAACATAAACAAAGCTTTGTTATCTCCCATGTCGCGTATGGTGAAATCCCTTTCCATCTTCTAGAGTGACCTGAAAGTTCGAGCAACCGCATCTATATTAATTCTCCTCCGAGTCAAGAACAAGGCTGCGATGATTTCTCTATTGTTGGATCGTTCTTGTGGTACTGGTATGCTTTTGGACTCAAGGCCTAAAAGGGAGAACGTGTTCCATCTGTTGGTGATGTCCTCCATCGTCACAAAATTCCACGATGAGGTTTGGATGATTTACCACCTGCTGTTGATTTACAAACGGAAGGGGAAGAAAGGCCTACACAGAAGGTTGGAAGAAATTTGCTACTGGCAGCTAGGGTGACTTTTGTTGCCCTAGGACCAAAGAAGAGTCCTTATTTATTCAATACTGAAATAAGAGCATTAATATCTATCTATAGTTAAATCTTTGTTAGAAACATATTTTTGGAAAAATAATGAAAAAGAGCCACACATTGCACGGGTTATGGTCTAGTGTAGTTATAACTTATAAGGACACCCATTAAAGTTGTATTTAATGGCTAAGATCCGGACTCTATCCCCTCCCTTGTGAAGGGTGGGTTATTCTAATTATAAGTCTACCTAACGGATTTGAAGTGAAAGTGTTGAGAGAGTCTCTTTTCTAAAATATTAATTTTAAGATTTAATAGTGTATAGATTTATATTTCAGATTTATAATATCATATTTGAATCATAAAATATACTCATTTCAAATGAATGTCTTCTTATATAAGAAGGAGGAGTAGGATATTCTCAATTTAGAAAGCTTTTAATTTGTCTATTTCATGATTCAGATTTTATCTCATAAATCTAACAGTGCACATGATTCAAATTTTATTTCAAATGGAGAGACTCCTCCTACTAACATATATTTATTTATAAAAAATTATTAAGTCTAGCTAACTGATTTGAAGTCAACAGTATTGAGAGAATCTTTTCATTTTTTAAATATTAATTCTAAGATTTAATAGTATATATATTAATATTTCAGATTTTATATTTAAATTATAAAATATACTTTTATAAAATATATATATATATATATAAGAGGGAGTACGTATCTGCTAATTTTCTTGGGTGAGACTTATGGGTGGAATCCTCCAACTAACATTATATTTATTGATAAGAAAGAGAAATTACACTTTACCCATCTGTGGTTAGCCCTGTGGTTCACTCTATTAACAGTAATAATCCATCTCATTGCTTCCCTTAAAAAAAAAAACATAAAACAAACGAATCAAACTTACTCTCTAGAAAAAAAGTCTGATTGTTCATACTAGTTGAAAAGTGAACATTTATAAACATTGAATCCTTGATTATCCTACCTAAATAAACCTTCTTTGGATATCATATAATTTACAAACAAATTATCCTATATAAACAGCCCTTGATTACTAACATTGTTCATACTAAAAAGAAAGAACACTTAACCAAAAATTTCGAGGGAGCACTCCAATCATCTATAACAATATTCAATAGAAGTACACTTAACCAAAACTGGATCACCATTAACTGATGCAAAAATGGAACGCCACATTGTTGACGAAGTGGACACAACCAACACAATAACAAAAATCGCAATAAATTCCATCCACCCATTACACGAGCAAACTAACATCAACAACCCACAACAATTCCAACAACAGACCAGTTGTTGATCCATGCTTGGAAAAACAAAAAAATCCCAACAACTCTTGTGGGAAAACAAAAAATCAAGAAAATAAAATAAATTCTTCAATCTCACTGGGTCGATGGGTCGTGGACTCATGGCTCACCGAAATCGATGGGTCTGTGGTCCTTCCATGTAGGACCGTGTGGTCGGCTGGTCCCCAATCTCGCCTAATTGGACGTTGGGTCACTGTTGCCGTTTTGGATCCAAAGTTGGGCTTGCGTTTTCGCTTGACAGTGGGGCCATTGTTATAGTTACTGTCGATGTTGTCGGAGTGATGGCAATTGGGCCTCCAGGGATTGTGAAGGCTTAGTTTAAACAATTCTAATTTGAATTTGCTAAAAATTGTTAGTTTAAACTAATTAGATTTCCCGTCAATAAAATAATTGTAATAAGGTGTAAAATTATGAAGGCTGAAAAGTTGATGTGTCAAAATAATAAGAAGTCAACAAAAAGTCAAAAAAGTTTCGGTTTTATATTATAGTATAAATAATAATAATAATAATAATAATAATAATAATTTGATTTCTTTAAAGTGAAATAGTATTAAGACTATGTTAGTTTAAACTAATTAAAACTCATTGTCTTTTTAAGTAAAACAATCCAACAGTGTTAAATTAAGTTATATTTTGTCTTCTTTAAACAAATTGGATGAAATTAGGTACGTTATTTTCTACAAATTCTCTAATTTGACCTTTTATTTTTTAATACATAATAACTAAACATGCATCATATAAATAATTTTTATCAACCTTTTCTATGCATTGTGCAAGTCAGCAACTACTAATAATAAAAATGAAATTTTATATTTTTATATTTTATAAATTTTATATTTTTATATTTTATCGACTTCTTCTAATGTTGTTACATAAGATTTTAAAAGCTCAAATTTTTCCATGACATCATTCTAATATATTTTTTTTAAAGTTCTTTTTTAGTCCCTAAAATTATAAAATGACTCTAAAATAGTCCTTCTATCAATATCCCGTTAGAAATATTATGATGTTGATATCAATATATTTCTAACACGATATGGCAAAATAACTATTTAAAAGATACTTTATAAATTTCAAGGACCAAAATATAACTTGATGCCAATTTCAGAGACCAAACATATATTTTAGTCAATCATTTTTAAAAAACTTTCAAGTGCATTACACTTAAATTTTATTGTACTTTTAAGTGCACGAATCGGTTTGAAATATAGTATGGCCAGTGCAATGTTGAACCCAAAGGGAAATGGTTTAAATTAAGAAAACTAAGTAGACACATCCTAATCTTTTTAGGTCAGACATGGACCAATTAAATCCTAATGAAAAATATATTTCTAGTGAGCTAGACCTAAGGCCTCATCTATCTCAAAAAATTATAAAGAGCACCAAAACCCCAATTCCATGAACAAAAAACCCTTAAAATTATACAAGAATGTCACACAAATTAAAAGAAGAAAATTATTTTTTAAAGAAGAAAAATATAAATGAGTTTTTCATTTTTTTTTCCCCTCCATCTCCAAGAAGACCCCAAATATTTAGTCAAAGAAAATCTAATCCAATTAAAACCTGAAATTGTTTCACTTAAAATAATATTTAAATCTTAAAAACGTCTACTTAAATTTTCCGCCCTAAACCCCCAAATATATAAAGCCGCAGTCTGTATATTTCCTCCTAATTAGGTCGGCCAATAGGTGACATATGTCCCCATCTATTAGGTCTCTGTGTTGCTAGAATTCTTAAAGTGCCGCCCACGAACACACCTAAAACACCTTTCTATATGTTGTGCTAATATTGCTAATATATATACTACTTTAAGTAAAATTCTCATTTTTTAAAAATTTATAATATAAAAACATAGTTTCTGTATTCATTTTATATTATTTTAATCTACCATAATATCCTTTTCTTAATAATAATAATTGGATCCATTACGTCATGCATACACTTTGTGGTTAAATCTTAAATGTAAACATTACAAGTTGCACAACATAACTTTTCTGTGGCTCATTAACCCCAAAGAATAAACCCAAAAAAAAACAGTCTCTGCCTTAAGGTTTGAAATACGGTTATTATTAATCTTTACATTAGGGCGGTTTTATGGATTTCGGGTTTGGGTGAATGGTTCTAATTTGGATTTGAGTTGGTTGATTTACGGCGGCCACTTTTATACTTCTGCTATTTTGCTCTAGAGCCACACCGCTTGAGCAAACTTGCATCCCCTAAAAAAATTACCATTATTTTCGTTCTAAATGTACATCCAATTCACTTCAGAGTTCACACTCATTCATCATTTACAATCAAATTGATTCACCAGTCCAAC
>BKZX01026148.1:0-17165 GCA_014362285.1 Fagus crenata | reverse complement strand
TCCATCTTGAACGACCCCACCAATCTTTTATGCACTAACTTGTGCTCTTGTGAATGTGAATGGTTGACAAGTGTCATTACAAAGACCACCAAACCTTTTCTAGAACCATTAAGAAACATCTAAGAACCACTAAACTCAAATAATTAGGCATTTCATTGTTTATCTCTTCCCACATCCCTTTCTTTTTCACGCCCCCAACGCCCCTATTGATTTTACTATCTTCTTACACTCTAATTTTCGCCCTATGCCCAAAAGATTTCATTCATGAAAAATGGTGAGGACAACCACTATGCAATGGCAAGGAAACAACATGCTAGAGAGGAGATAGACCACTGTGCAAAACCAGCCATGGCATAAAGAAGACAGATGGTGGCAAGCAACGGTATGACAATGGATTTTTTATTTGTTCATAATGCAATCTTATGTGGATATTGTTAGGAATTTTAGGAGAATGCAAAGAAGAATTAAGGTTTTGAGGCACAAATGAATCGCTGTCTTTAAGACTAGATTTGCCCCCTCTCCACAGAGATTGCTAAGGGTTTAAGTAAATAGTCTCCAAAATACAACAAAGCTAATAATGAAATGATAGCAATTCAATTTCGCTCTTTAGAACTTCTTAGAACAATTAAGTTTTTCTGCATATATTGACTAAACTCAAAATTCCTTTTAATTGCAAGTGTATATCAGTCAAGAGTCACCATGAAAATGCACCATTTCAGCCTTTAACGATCATTAACTGCCTCTAACTGTCGTGATCCAGTCACCTGAATTAGTGGTCCAGGTGACTTGAGTCAGGCAGAAACTCCTAGGCACAACATCTAGTTGACTGGACCACCAATCCAAGCAACTAGATCAACCATCCAGTCGATTGGCTTGGTGGTCCAGTTGACTGTGTTTAGGCAGAGACTCCAGACTTCTCCAGTCCTTCAAGTCCAATCTACTGGATACTATTCCAAGCGACTGATTCTTGCAATTCCACTATATTACAACCTACTTTAGATAACAAATATCTAACAATCCCCTCTAGGTTGTAATATATCTTGTTCAGTCTATATCACACACAAAGCTTATGCATCAAAGAAGGTGTCTTTCAACTTAAACCCTCTCCTAATGTAATTACTTCAAAATTTCAAGAGAGTTATTGGTGGCTCATTCGCTTAAACCAAAACTCTTTTCCTTAAAACCAGAAATAACACACACACAGCAATGATCTTTAACATTAGAAGTTCACCTATTGTTTAGCACTTAAATGGCCTTGTGCTCTACCTAGCTTAGTGAATATTTACAAGAAAAAACCTTAACTCTTGTTTAGAAGTGGCACCACTCCTATGTTCACAAAGGTGAAGTTCCTTCTTTATGTCCCTATTACACAGACATTACTTGATTTGAACTTCATTAAGAGTATAAACTCATCCTCCTAACGTAATAAACTACACTATTCCATCCTGAATGGGACACAAGTTTTAGTGCTTTTACTCATCACGAATCAATAGCTTATTATTACCTTTTAAACCATTTCAAGTAAATCTACTCAAGGTTGGGTTTCCAATGTTGGTGATTCTTTTAGAAAGGTTTTAGTCTCATTCCTATGGAAGTTACCCTTACCATATCTCGAGATAAACCTTTGGTAAACGAGTCAGCAAGATTACCAGTTGACTTTACGTAGACAATAGAAATAACACCATCTTCTATTAATTGTCTTACGTACTCATGTCTTAGACTAATATGTCTAGACTTTCCATTATAGATCTTACTATATGCTTTTGACATTGTGGCTTGGCTATCACAGTAAATAGATATAACTGACATCGGTTGTGGCCACAACTCTATATCATACAATATGTTCCTCAGCTATTCTGCTTCTTTACCCGCCGAAGCCAAAGTAATAAACTCAGATTCCATAGTCGAATGAGAGATACACGATTGCTTTTTAGATGCCCACGATATTGCACCCCCACCAAGTGAATATCCAACCAGATGTTGACTTATTGTCACCCACACTAGTTACTCAGTTAGCATCTGAATATCCTTATAACACAGTTGGATACCCAGAATAATAGAGTCCTAAATCTTTGGTTTTCTTTAAATAACCAAGAACTCTTGCAATAGCTTTCCAATGCTCTGCACTAGGATTACTAGTATACCTTGAAAGTCTGTTTACTGCGAAAGCTATATCTGGTCTTGTACAATGCATGGCACACATCATGCTTCCTATTGCACTAACAAACTTGAGCTGTGCAATTGCCCGTTCAGTATTCTCTACTAACTTATAATTGGAATCAAACGGTGTATTTACTTCTTTAACATTAAGATGCTTATATTTAAGAAGTACCTTCTCAATGTAATGACTTTGACAAAATGCATAACCCTCACTATGTCTCTTAACCTTGATACCTAAGATAGTATCTGCTTCATTAAGATCTTTCATCTTAAACACCGAAACTAAATACTTCTTGGTTTCATATACACCTAACATGTTTGTTCCAAAGATAAGCATATCATCCACATACAAGCACACAATTACTCCATACTCACTAGTAAACTTAAAGTAGACACACTTGTCGACTCCAGTGTGTTTGAAACCATTAGCTAGTATAACGGTATCAAACTTTTCATGCCATTGTTTAGGTGCTTTTTTTAAACCATATAATGACTTAACCAACTTACAGACTTTCTTTTCATTTCCAAGAAGCACAAAGCCTTTCGGTTGATCCATATAGACCTCCTCGTCTAAATCTCCATTTAGGAAAGCTGTCTTTACATCCATTTGATGTACCACCAACTTATAGATGGATATAAGTGCCATTAGTATACGAATAGATGTGATCCTAGCAACCAGTGCATAGGTATCAAAATAATATATTCCCTCCCTTCGCCTAAAACATTTAGCCACTAACCTAGCTTTGAAGGTTTGAATAGTTCCATTAGTCCTATATTTTCTTCTAAATACCCATTTACAACCAATGGTATTAGAACCTAGAGGAAGATCCACTAGAACCCAAGTATTATTAGACAATATTGAGTCCATCTTATCATTAACAGCTTCTCTCTAAAAGGCTGCATCTCTTGAAACCATAACTTCATTATAAGTATTTGGATCTTCTTCCACATTTCCTACAAAAGGAAGCTTGCTAAGGACTTTTTCTCTGTTTCCTTCTACAAGGTAAACATTCACTTGGTATGAAATGAAATCAGGATCAAAATCCTTTTCTTTTCTTACCCTTTGACTCCTCCTTTGTTCATTTAGTGAACTTGGTTCTATTCTCTTGTTTCCACTAAGAGAATCATTAACCAACGAGTCAGATTCTTGTGTTTGTTTTGGTTCTATTTGAGAATCATTTATAAACTTGTTCTCAATGAATTCCACATCTCTTGATTCTACTATAGTGTTGGAACTCAAATCTAACAATTTATAAGCCTTAGAATTCACTGCATAACCAACAAACACACTCTTTGTAGTTCTAGGTCCAAGCTTGGTTCTTTTAGGATCTGGAACTCTAAAGTAGGCTATACACCCCCACACTTTAAGATAATTCAAATTAGGCTTCTTACCATTCCATAACTCATATGAAGATGACTAAATTTTCTTAGATAGAACCCTATTATGCACATGACATGCAGTTAGCAAAGCTTCACCCCACAAGTTGAAAGGTAGCTTTACACTTACTATCATTGCATTCAACATGCCAACTAGTGTTCTATTTAGGTAAGCCAATTTGTTGGGGTGTATAAGGGGTTGACCTCTGATAAATTAATCCATTTTCCTCACATCCCTCTTCAAATCATTTCCAAAATGATTAATGATGCCTATCTTCACAATAAATGTGAATTCAAGTTTAAAAACTTAGCTACATCCCATGCAGCAATCAAATCAATGTAATTCCACCACAATGCTTGTTATAATGCATATTAAAACTGAAATTTTGCGCTTATAAACACATTTTCAATTCAGTTACTTCCATGTAAATTCTCTTTACATGCGATCAAGTGAGATCATGCACTTATAACCCTTCCATCTTTTCTTGCATTTTTGTGATTACATTTCAGGCATCAAATTCATAGGGTTTAATCATGTGAGAGTATGGTGAGTTAATCCACATAAGTATATTATATTATACTTTACCATGTACAAATTAATGTAACTACTATCACTCACCATATATGATAACATAATAATACTAACAACAAGTATTATTGCAATATCATGTGACATAATAAAGAGCATTATCGAATTTACCAACTCACAGTTCATTAGGATGAATATCCTAGTATACATCCACCTTTGAATGCATCGCTGTGCTTTCACATGTCCCAGCTTGGTCTACTCAGATCTACCAACTGGATGTACATTGCGTCTCAATCATATCCAGTTTATGTTCTTTGGCTCCACACACTCAAGCTTAAATTAACTTTATCACATGGTGTCCTTAAATGATTAGTGAAGCCAATAAAACAAAAGGTAATCAATAAACCAAATTTAGTCCAAAAACATAACCTTTCAAACAGCATCATCTTTATGCGTATCACCACCATCCTTTCTTTGATGCATGGATTGGTTCAAATCATTGCAGTCATCAGTATAATGGCTCACTGCCACACAACACGATGGCACCATCCACGAGGTCCATAGAATAGCAACACAGAAACTTTTTCATGTCATTTCATCATGGCTGCCAAGATCTTCAACCTTGACCCACGTGACTTGACACATGCCTTTCTCTTATGGACACGCAATCTCTCCATGCATCATTACAGTACAATAGTAACAATATCACTATGATAACACCATCACTTTTCATGTTAAATCACATTCTGGCACTACACGGCATCACTACCACAGCCTTAAAGAAAACGATTGTTGCAGAATACACAATTCGCAACACACTTGTGTTGCCTTAATGAGTAAATTGTTGTATTGCCATTTTTCTCCTTCCATTGCAGAAATCTAGTCTTAGAATTGTTAGGAATTTTAAGGGAATGCAAAGGAGAATTAAGGTTTTGAGGCACAAATGAATCGCTGTCTTTAAGACTAGATTTGCCCCCTTTCCATAGAGATTGCTAAGAGTTCAAGCAAATAGTTTCCAGAATACAACAAAGCCAAGAATGAAATGATAACACTTCAATTTCACTCTTTAGAACTTTTAGAACAATTAAGTTTTTATGCATATATTAACTAAACTTGAAATTCCTTTTAATTGAAAGTGTATATCAGTCAAAAGTCACCATGAAAAGGCACCGTTTTAGCCTTTAACGGTCATTAACTGCCTTTAACTGCCGTGATCCAGTCACCTGAATTAGTGGTCTAGGCGACTTGAGTCAGGCAAAAACTCTCAGGCACAACATCTAGTTAACTGGACCACCAATCCAGGCGACTAGATCAGCCATCCAGTTTACTGGTTTGGTGGTCCAGTCGACTGTGTTTAGGCAGAGACTCTAGACTTCTCCAGTCCTTCAAGTCTAGTCGACTAGATACTATTCCAGGCAACTGGTTCTTGCAATTCCACTATATTACAACCTACTTTAGATAACAAATATCTAACAGATATTTTAGGAATTACATAAGATATTTTTCTAGTAAAACTTACGTTAATGAAAAAGCTATTCCTCCCTTCATTTCGAAAACGTGCTATTTCATCAGTTTAAAAACACAATTTAAAAAAAAAAAATTCAAAGCCAAATACACTGTTGTCAGCATTTTTGGTTAAGAATGCGAATTTTTGTTTAGAAAACATGGGGCCAAACGGACCCTTAAAGGCATAACCTGAAACTATGGTATTTCAATTTTTTTAAACCATAATGAAACAATAGTATTTCTAACAGTCATTAGATACAAACCATTTTACCAAAAAAAAAAAAAAAAACAAGCTTTGGTGCTGGCGTACATAAGATATTGTGCATACCCAGTGGATTCAATAACAACATTTTTTAATGAACAATTCCCACCAAGTTTTGGCGGTGGCGTACAAAAGGTAACCCATTTTTACCAAGTTACCTTCTTTATTCTATGACCAATTACACCAATGGATTCAATAACAACAATTTTTTTTTTTTCCTTTTTTGATGAATAATTCTCACAGTAACAAGCAAACATAAAATCACGTGGGTGACTTGGATGTAGATGGCCACAGAAAAAGGTGTGGTGGAGGGGAGAGATGATGGAAACGGCGGTAGTCCCAAAATCAAACCCACACCTTTTTCTCCTTCCTTTCTCTATGACTTTTTCTTTACCATCGGTTGCATCGTCCGACGTTGATCGTCATCGCCTTTGTCATGTAATTAAAAAAAATAAAAACCACTGGGCTCGCTTGTTTCCTCTTACACCACCGCCATTTACCCACAATTGCTATAAAAAACCCCCAACCCCAATTCCCACGGTCCCAACCCAACCTCAAACCCAAACCCATCTTTTCTCAACTACCTAAAACCATTCCATTTAACCGATCATCCACCCCAAATCAAACTAGATCTAATCAAACAAGTAACTTTGGAGCGAGAGAGAGATCTGAGAAAGAAGGAGAGAGATCTGATTCTCATAGAAGAGAGAAAGATCCTAGAAAAAAATATATCGTTTTCTTTCTTCTTCTTTTTTAAGATTTTTTATTTATTTATTAAAAATATCTTTCGTTTTACTGTAACTAAGGGCAGTTGACTCTAGCTGGTGGGTGGGCTCATGAATCACATGTGATGCACGTGAGTTACTTTTCCATTTGATTTTACCATGATTTGGATGGAAGGGATACTGACGTGCAATTCAGTCTAATTAGAGGATAAATTGGTCAAATCAAAAGTTTAGGGAGACATTAAAAAATGGATCAAAGTTTATAGTGGTAAAATGTAATTTTTCTTATTTTTTTTTTTTTTTATGATATAGATTTTTTGAGTTTCCATTTAAGCAGATGATTTAGCTTTTTTTAAGTACTTATTAAATATTGTAAAGGTAAAACTTTGGTAAAGTTTTCTAGATTAGGTATATTAGGTTGTCTAATTGAATTTAAATATATGGTTGCATTAACCAATGAATCACAAACAATATTATTTTTTCCAAGAATATTTAAATTTAATGTATTTGAATTCAACTAGAAACCTAATGTACTTGACCTAAGGAATTGTACCTAAGTTTTACCTATATTGTAATTAAGCGATACATAAGTATTCTATTAGCTATGTTATCAATTTTCTATCAATCAGGTGAGAGCAAGTATAACAATAAACACACATCTGAAGAACAAGAACCAAAATGAAATTAAAAATTTTGAGAGGACAGAATAAAACCACCCCTAAAATTTGACGGCATAGGCAAATTAAGCCTTTTTCAAAAATTAATGATGGAATTTACACAATTATGATTTAATTTTAAAATTTAAATGACGAAATTAATTAACACAACTAATATCCAATTTAAATTTTCTAATAATTAAAGCGCAACACTAATAATCCAACCATTTTATTTATATTTGTTTTAGTGGATTTTCCTTTCTTTTTTTTTTTTTTTTTTTTTCCTTGTTAAGAAATTAAAAAACAAAACCTTAATTTAAAAATGAGTACCAATTAATATTAATAGTGATATTATGCTCTATTAAAATGATTCTATCTTTTTTTGGTGGGTCTTTTTGGTCAAGTAATGAACTATTTAGTGAAAGAAGACGAATAGATGAAATCTTTTCTTTGGTGGATCTCTTTTTTGGTGACTATTTTCTTTGGTGGGATTTGAGACATAAAATCTTAGTAATCTCCTTATATAAGTCGATCATTTTCACCCACAAAGAGAGTAAACAACACGGACTTGTTTTTTTTTTTTTTGGATGGTCCTAACGAGTCAATAAAAAAGGAAAAAAAAAAATATATATATATATATATATATTATGGAGATGGGTTCAAATTACACCTGGTGTAACTTCATAAGACTTACACCCTTTTTACACCATTGATCTTCAATAGATCTAATAGTTAAAAATAGACTAAAGTCAACTTTTGGCCCTCTAACTTAGGAGGTGTTTTCATTTTGGCCCCCTAACTTCAAAAATTTTCATTTTAACCCCTTAACTCTTTTTATTTTTCAAATTGTACCTTCTGTTAAACCCCGTTAGAAGTCTCCGTTAAGTGCCCAATTGGACAGATGACATGTCATATGACGTGTCAAAAATTTTGACACGTCATTAAAAAAAAAAAATTACATATTAACCGTTTCACCAAAGACCTGCTGCCTCCTTTACCTGCTGCTGTCTTCTTCAATTTTTTGTTTTTGGGTTTCCATTGATACCTCCTGCTGATCGGCGGCGAGGTGGTACAAAAAATCGAAATTCGAGAAATGGGGCAAATTGCCGTGGAATGTAGTCCAAATTGCCGTGCAGCTCTCAACATTTTCTTTCCAGGATCTTTATGATCTTGGGGAGCATCTCCAATACAATCTAATCTCCGTGATCATCTGCTCGACTCTTCTAGTTTTCTTGTCCACCGTTTACTTTGTCACTCGTCCTCGCCTTGTATACCTTGTCAATTTCTCCTGCTACAAACCTGATGAGTCACGGAAATGCACAAAAAAGATCTTCATGGATCAATCGCGGTTGACTGGTACATTTACAGAGGAGAATCTTGAATTCCAGCGTAAGATCCTTGAGAGATCTGGCCTTGGTGATTCTACTTACCTTCCAGAAGCTGTTTTGAATATTCCTCCAAATCCATCCACGGTAGAAGCTAGAAAAGAAGCTGAGGCTGTGATGTTTGGTGCTGTCGATGAGCTTTTTGCCAAGACCGCAGTAAAGCCCAAAGACATTGGCATTTTGGTTGTGAATTGCAGCTTGTTCAATCCTACCCCATCTCTTTCTGCTATGGTTATCAATCACTACAAGCTTCAGGGAAACATAGTTAGCTACAATCTAGGTGGGATGGGTTGCAGTGCAGGTCTGCTTTCAATTGCTCTTGCTAAAGATCTTCTTCAGGTCCATCCAAACTCCTATGCATTGGTCATCAGCATGGAGAACATCACTCTGAATTGGTATTTTGGAAATGATAGATCAAAGCTCGTTTCGAACTGCTTATTCCGAATTGGAGGAGCAGCAATACTGCTTTCTAACAAAGGCTCCGACAGAAGAAGATCCAAGTACCAATTGGTGCATACTGTTTGTGTACGCGACTGTAACATTAAAAGCCTACCCAACAACAAAATTTTTGACATGTCATAGTCCAACTGGGCACTTAACGGAGACTTCTAACGGAGTTTAACAAAAGGTCCAATTTGAAAAATAGAAACAGTTAGGGGGTTAAAATGAAAATTTTTGAAGTTAGGGGGCCAAAATGAAAACACCCCCTAAGTTAGAGGGCCAAAAGTTGACTTTAGTCTTAAAAATAAACCTAATATTTATTAACTTCCAAATAAGCTATCCTAATTTATAGCAGTTTTTTACTCTCTGATTTATATCATTTTTCTCTCTCTTCCATTATCTCCTCCACATTTACCCCTCTCTCTCTCTCTCCCAAGTTTTTCTCTCTCACATCCCTGTAACCGTTTAAAAAAAATTGCTAAGGATCCAAGTAATCCTCAAGCTTCTTTCTTCTTTCTTCTTTTTGGCCGTTTCTCTTAATAAAATTTTAATAAATTCATTTTCGTCAATGTGATTCAGAGTTAAATTTTAATAAATTTTATTCAAACAAATTTGATGGATTTTGAAGTCGATGATTTTGACATTATACTTTTGTAAAAGTTCATTGTTTGCGTGCTTGGTGTTGCTGATTTTGGAAATTTAGAAGAAAAAAAGCAGTTATTTTACACTTACAAAAAACTCTAAACTCCCAAGTCCCACCCAAGCATAGACATATGCTAGCTTCTGAATCTTTATTTCAATAGCCATAAAATGCCACCCATCTCTTTTGAAGGTTCTGCGCTTACACTCACAAAGATTGGGTCCAGGCTAATCAGTGATCATCCACGGGGTCATTTTTGTTTAGGACGCTGCTACTTTCACACCATGGTGTGAAACAGTGTTTTCACACCATGGATGTGGAAGAATCTCATTGGTCCACGTTTGCTATAGGGTCCCACGGGTCCCACAACTAAAAATCAGTCAAACCATGCAAGAATGGGCTTAAATGTGTTGCCAAACATTGTAAAAAAAAAGAGAAAGAAGTGAGAAGGAGGGGATTACCATTTCTTTTTTCTTTTTCCTTCGTCTAACTAGTCTTCTTCTTCATCAAGCCATGGGCACTAAAATTATTAGAAACAGCAAGCTACAAAGGCAAAAAAAAAAACACAAGGAAGCCGAGAAGAACCCCCCCATTTCTAAGGTTGGATTTTTTACGCTTTGCTACTTATTCTCATCTACCACCATTCTTTGAACCAAAAAACACATAATACCATTAGCTTCAAAAAGCCTTGCTACCATTTATAAAAAAATCGGAGTTGAGTTTTGGGTTCCATATTTTGGGGTATAGACCACCATTCACAGGTTGAAGAGCATGGGTTGTTGTTTGGTGATGAATATGTTAATTGTAGACATTATTGTCCTTAAGTTCTTTACATTTTCTGGGTAAGAGTTAACTGTTTAACAAATTTCCAGAAAATTGTGGACATTATTGTCCACATTTTCTGAGCAAACTTAAATGTTCAACCCTATTTCCAGGAATTGTTCACAGTTTTTGATCAAAAGTCCACATCTTCAAACATTCCCAACATTGTTTGTGTAATTAAATTTCCATAGATTTGGAATAAGGTGAACACAATCAGTAAGAGTCTAAAGAGAAAAGAGAGGAGAAAAAAATGAGAGAATGAAGATGGGAAGAAATTGTTGTCTGAAATGCAGAAATTGTGGTGCAGTAGAAGGAGGAAAGGAAAAAAAAAAAAGAGAAAAGAAAAGAAGAAGAAGAAAGAAGCAGGACTAAGAAGATAAGATAAAGAAATAAGAAAAAAAAAGATAATAACAATGATAAAAGAATAAGAAAATGAGTGGAGGAGAATTAAAGAGAGTTAAAGGATAGGAAAAAAAATCTATTTGGCAGGTGGGCTACGGAATTGAGTGGAGATATGGGTATTAATTGAGGTAACAAGTATTTACACAATAATGCTACAGACATAATATTTTCACAATAATTTCATATCAATACTGAGTTGGTAGATTTTTATTAGTTCTCATTTAGAACCACCAATTACATCAGTTTATTATTTACCATTCACAATTTGACACCTTAACATTGTTGTGAATGTGTTGTGACCGTAACTTTAATGTTTAGCTAATATATATGTATTAAAAAATAGCATCAATCCTGAAACGGTATATTAGTATCGACCGGTATTAACCCTGAGGGGTAGCTCAATTGGTCCAGTCTTGGGTGTGCTCCCCAATGATCACTAGTTCGAGTCCCCTTAGGGCTACTTACCCAAGGCAAAGCCTTGCGTCTATTATTGTACACATACTAGTAGGGTGTTGCGTGTCCCCCTGGGATTAGTCGAGGTGCGCGTATCTATGGAACGCTGGCCTGGACACCCAAGATTATCAAAAAAAAAAAAAAGTATCGATCGGTATTGAAATATTTCGCTTCTCTAATAATATAGAAATGACATCTGGTATGAGTATTGACAATCTTTGTTGGAATCATTATTTTTAAACTTAATTGCTTAAAACTTAAGTTTTTTTTTTTGCTTTGGCTTTGGGTTTTTCATTTTTTTTACTTAGAAATAGCAATAATAGTTAGATTTTTTTTTTAAGAATATTATTATACATATAATAAGATAATAAACATTACTTTTATTTGTTGCGACATTTAATACAAAATCAATCATAGAAGATTTCAATAATTTTAAAAACATCAATTTTCATTTAATTAGATAATTGCTTTGTTAATACATAATGGATGTTATTTTGGATTTTCATTATAAAAAAATAAAAATTGATTTTTCTTTCAACCCCCCGTCAATTAAAATCCTGATTACATCCCTGAACACAGTAGTGATGTGAAGAAATTGTTGAAATTGTGGTGTGAGAGAATAAAAGTGCAAATATATAAAGTAATAGGATTTAGCAAAAAATAGTTAGGGGACACGTTCCCTCTGCCTCTCATCTCTCTCTCTCATTCTCTCAAATCTCATTTTATCTCATCTCACTCTCACTCTCTCATTACTCTTTAAAAAAAGGCTTCACATAATTCTCATTTCATCTCACTATCTAAAATATGTCCCACAACTCAAAAAAATTGGAATAAGAATCCATAGTTGACTTAACCCCAAACATTTTTGGGACTAAGGATCTATGGTCGACCCCAAACATTTGTAGTAGAGATGTAGCACATTGAGTGAGAGAGAGAGAGAGAGAGAGAACAAGTTGTTGTATAAAAAAAAGATCGTTCATGTGAAGGTAGATATTATTTTAAAAATTGTGCTTACGATATTTGGATCAACTAGCTCATACATTCATGCCAATGGTTGAAAACATATTAAGTCGAGCCGAGTACTAAAAGTTCAAAATTGAGATTGTGATGTTTGTTAAAAGCATATCTCTTACAACCCTAATCAAACCATCCTCTACATTATGATGTGATAAAAGGCATGGTTCGTGTGTTGATTGGAACCATCCTAGCCATCCACTTCCCCTTGTGGATCACTTGTACGTGATGTGGTGATCAGCTATCTCAGACTTTCACTTTTAGCGTTTGTTTAAAAACAGATATGGTGAGCCAAAATGCTACATCTCAAGCAGTTACCCCTTTTATCATCCAAAGTCACATATACAAACGCACATTCTTTATAAATCTTAAGTATACATAAGATACCTAGTTTACTAAATATATATATATATATATATCATGTCTCTTATTATTTTAAGTTCTATTGCTCTTAAAAGTTTCCAACCATCCTCAATATTTGTATTTATTTTTTAAATATTTTCTACTTAGTTTTTTCAATTAAAATTGCCTTAATGTAAACACTATTTGTTTTTGTTTTCATTTTTATTTTTTTTATAAATTACGAATTTTATGGAGAATTAGCCAACCTCATAATATGGAGAATTTGCCGACCTCACAAATATTTGGACGAATTTTGGCATCAATTTTGAATTTTAATGTCTAATATATATATATATATATAATTCTACAATATCCATGTGAGTACCGCACTTCTAATAGATAAAATCTCATATTGATGATATTTATCTCACATATGATGCTATCATCATAATAGAAATAGAAACTAAACTAAAAATTAATAAGAAAAATTACACTGATAATTTATTCTTTTGGAGAAATTAAACTATTTAGATCCTATTTTGGTGGTTTACGCTTCTCAAAGTAAATAAATATCAAAAGAAAAGAAATAATTAAAAATAAAAATCAAAGAAATGTAAGGTGGTAGACAAACAAATGAGAGTGGCGGTAAATATTTATTTCTCCCGCCGACTCCTTTGTCCTATCACATCTATCACACACTCACAGTTGTTCCTACTCTATCACACACTCACAGTTGTTCCTACTCTATCACACACGTACCTTTAACTTTTTTTAATTAAAAATCTATCATCACTTACTGCTTAAATCACTATTCCATGGATTGCATGATAAGAATAATTTTCATGTGAACCGTTGGATTTAATCCATTGGTTTGAATGGTTGACACGTTATTCTCTAACGTGTGTAGAGAGGTCTGTATGTGGGGGTCTGCCCAATATTTCCCTCCAATTAATCCCACTCTGCCCAAGTTTCCCTCTAATTATTCCCACTCCCATTGGTACCGTGTGGGGAAAGAGATTGACTTTGAAGCTGGTGGCTCTGAAGCTCTCTCCCTCGTCCCCACATTTCTCTTCTCCACACGGTCACACACACACTCTCACTTTCTCTCTGTAGAATTCTCTGTTTTTCTCTCTAAAACTCTCCATGGCTTTACAGTCACTGTCCCATTCTGAGCCTCCTCCGCTCCTCCATGGCAGCTCCGAACCTCTCTCCCTCTTCTCCATGGCTTTTGCCTGACGAAGCACAAAAACCCTCTCCGATCGTCCCAGGAATACAGATTGGAGGAGTTAGCGGTTGAGGACCCTCCGCCGAGACGACGTTGCCGCATGCCTGCGATCGCTGCCGCCGAGCCACGCGGAGCCACGACGCCGGGCCTCGAGGCTCCTCCGCTCCTCCATGGCAGCTCCGAACCTCTCTCTCTCATCTCCATGGCTTTTGCCTGGCAAAGCACAAAAACCCTCTCCGATCGTCCCTGGAATACAGATTGAGGAGTTAGCGGTTGAGGACCCTCCGCCGAGACGACGTCGCCGCATGCCTGCAGTCGCTGCCGCCGAGCCACGCCGAGCCTCGAGGTCGAGGAAGAAGATGATTGGGACTGTGATGTACCTCTCGCCATTATTGCTCAGCTACCAAATCGAGAAGAGTATGTGTGTGTGTGTGTGTGTGAGAGAGAGAGAGAAAGAGAGAGAAAGATAAGAGTCAGAATTGGATGTATTGAGAGATTAGAGTAGTTGAGAAATGAAGGATAAAAGTGTAATAATACTACTAAATTTGGATAAAATAAGCTTGAATTCAATGAGGAAGGTAGAGAAGTAGTTATGCTTTGACTCTTTCTTTGAACTCTTTATATTACTCATTGTCCACACTTGAATAAAATTGTCCACATTTTCTAAGTACACTTGATTTTAAAATTTAATAATTTAGGCCACTGGATTAAGGCAGTGATTCCATCATGTTCTTCTATGCATCAGCGAAGGAGTTTAACGCGATTTTAGGTTTCCATGAGACAAATTTGTGTTTTAAAGTTCAAAACATCTATAAGACCCATTCAAAAACAAGTTTTGAGACCAAATTTTCAAAAAACACTTTATGGGTTTACTTGAATGTTCATACGTAGATTCGAATATTCATACTAACATTGTTCACATTTTCTGAGTAGACTTGAATATTCATACAAATTCTCAGAAAATGTGGACAATATTGTCCATATTTAAATAAAATTGTACACATTTTCTGGGTAGACTCGAATGTTCATATCAATTCCCAGAAATTGTCCACACTTAAATAAAATTGTCCACATTTTCTGGGTAGACTCGAATGTTCATACCAATTCCCAGAAAATTGTCCACACTTAAATAAAATTGTCCATACCAATTCCCAGAAAATTGTCCACACTTAAATAAAATTGTCCACACTTAAATAAAATTGTCCACATTTTCTGGGTAGACTCGAATGATCATACTAACACTGTTCACATTTTCTAGGTAGACTCGAATGTTCATACCAATTCCTAGAAAATTGTCCACACTTAAATAAAATTGTCCACACTTAAATAAAATTGTCCACATTTTCTGGGTAGACTCGAATATTCATACTAACACTGTTCACATTTTCTGGGTAGACTCGAATGTTCATACCAATTCCCAGAAAATTGTCCACACTTAAATAAAATTGTCCACACTTAAATAAAATTGTCCACATTTTCTGGATAGACTCGAATGTTCATACTAACACTGTTCACATTTTCTGGGTAGACTCGAATGTTCATACTAACACTGTTCATATTTTCTGGGTAGACTCGAATGTTTATACCAATTCCCAGAAAATTGTCCACACTTAAATAAAATTGTCCACACTTAATTAAAATTGTCCACATTTTCTGGGTAGACTTGAATGTTCATACTAACACTGTTCACATTTTCTGGGTAGATTTGAATGTTCATACTAACACTGTTCAAATTTTATTATTTTCAATCTCAACTAAAATCACTCAAAATTAAATCTCTATTTCCAAACAAAAAAGAAAGCATTCAAAACCTCACAAATATCAAACCTAACACATTTTATTCCCCAATACAATGAAACCCACAATTTCAAACATCAAATCTTCTCTTCATGAAACCATTCCCAAACTCAAAGAAAACTCAAATCTACAAATATCAAAAGCTCTCTCCGTGAAATCATTCCCAAACCCAAGCAAATCCACTATTTCAAACATCAAACCCACACACACACCTTCAAACATCAAACCATGCCTTCATGAGGGGAGCTTAGATCTTCAATCGATGAGAGAGTTTTGGAGGAATAGAACTTCAATGGAGGAGAGAGCTTTGGGGGAGCACAACTTCAACGGAGGAGAGAGCTTTGCAAGAGAGAGAATCTATCATCTATGTTGCTATGAATAGAGAGAGTGAAAGTAAGAGTAAAAGAAGTGTTTGGTTATAAGAATAGTTAAACTTGGAATAGTTAATTGGGAATAAGAGTTTTGTCTTTTAGTGGGGGTGTGAAACAGTAACTTTCACACCCTGTGTGAAAGAAACATTTCCCTTTTGGGTATTGGCAACGTATTGTGTTATGGATAATGCTGCTTCTTTTTTTCCCTCGTCTTCCAATTCAAAAAAATAAAAAAAGGAATTAATCTTGAGATTGCTCAATTTTTTTGCTCATGTATGTCTTCCGTTGCTTATATTGTAGGCCATATATGATGTGAGAGAGTGATGAGTGGAGAAGAAAAGAAAAGAGAGAGAGACAAAAATGCTAGAAATGAGAGAGAGAAAAAAAAATTATAAATGAGGTTAATTTGGTGATGTGGAGGGTAATAAATGAACAATGTTTTTTAACCATTAGATCTATTGAAGATCAATGGTGTAAAAAGGGTGTAAGTCTTATGAAGTTACACCGGATGTAACTTGAACCCATATATATATATATATATATCAACAAATTCATTCAGTCAAAATAATTCTGCTTACAAAAATAAATAATAATATATAATCAATGTACTCAAATAACTCAAGTTCTTGGAACAAAAATCAAATAATATTACAAATTAGTGAGCACATAATATACCATCGATCACTCTTTGGCTGGAAAGTAGTAGAGGATTTGCCTTATCTTAATTGTAATGTAGAAAATCTAAATTGATCTACTAGCGAGGTACTTCAAAATCAAAGGTAGGCAATCATAGTCATATGTAGTACTACTTTTCTATTCTTCCCATTCAAGAAGACATTCAGAAAAAATGTGTTACTAACCCAATTTTTGTTGATTGTTTCGAGGAATCAAAACCTCCTAATTTGATAATGAACTATTTCAAGAAGTCCAAATCTCCTAAACAAACAACGCTTGATTTTACTAATAAATATTCATATTACTTCATTAATAAATTCCACTCCTTAATATAGTGGATAAATACAGACTGATGACTGTTCCACTCCTTTTTTTTTTTTTTT
>BKZX01026147.1:7711-21921 GCA_014362285.1 Fagus crenata | reverse complement strand
TAAATTAAAGAATATAAACTGTGTCAATATTCAAAGAAATGGAATCCATCAGTGAAATAACTCTCAAAGAGATAAATATTATTGACGGCGGAATAATGAAATTGAGTCTGTTACAAGTTACAACCAATATTTATACTGTTTAAAACAAACCCTAATTGATTTAAAACAGAAAATTACGAAAAACTGACAAATAAATTCGAAAATCACGAAATAAATTAAAACATCTTGAAACAACCTCTGAATGCGCGAATTTGGGGGTAATTCCGGATCATCAGTCCTATGGATTAATATATCCAAATCCTTGCCTTGGAATCTTCTAGAGCTTTCCGAATATATCTTGTGAGGCCCGTAAATTTTCGTGGATCAAAAGTTATGGCCCATTTAGGGTAGCAGTAAAATCAGGTATGTCAGGAAGCCTGTTTGGTCTTTTGGCGCTCAAAGTGTTCCATGAACTTTTATGCTAGCTGTCCTACGTCATTGATGTTCTTGGTCCATAATTAGCCAGTTTGCGTTCCCATAGCATTAGGATATAGGATTAGTGTTCCTAGATCTGCACTTTTTTTATGATTGAATTAGTTTGGTCTGTTTTTAGGTATTTGTAACCTGATGAATAAACCAAATTCTACATGTAAGTGTTGTATTCGTGTATGTTCCTCAAGGCATTATGCGCTTAATCTTGTATGGGCAGTTTAGTTTTTTTTTTTTTTTTTTGGTTTTTGGGTGGGGGGTGGGTAGATTTGCTGGTTCAATATTTTGATATGATTTACATTAACTTCCCATTATGAAATTTTCCCCCAACCTACTGCTTGTCAACTTAAAAGACTATGCATATATACTTTTTGTCACATGATCTACTTAATAGTTATGAGACTTGTTTAAATGATTTAATAAAATCATGTGATTTATTACACGTGGAGAAGCTTTCTCCAAAGGAAAACTTTGTCCTCTAAAAAAGTATGCAAAAACTCTAGAAAATGGTTGGCATATTTTTTCCCAATCAATGCAAAGTAATTATTGTCCAATCCGGATTGAGGACAATGGAAATTATTTGTACAGTTTCAGGGTTAGAGAAATTATGCTTATGCATCCCCCCTCACTTGGTTTCCTCAAAACAGGAACCATGTATGAAAAGGAAAAGAGAATAAGTAGCACTACCTTTGGGTGGGTAATAATAGTATTTTCATTTCAATAAAACCTTTTTTTGAGAAAAACTTTTGTGCCGTGATTCCTATTATGATTTAATGTCGGGTTTAGAAGTGAAAGAGAATCATAGCCAAGTACTCTTCTTAAGTCTCATCATCATAATAAGTGATTCTATTTCTATCCCACAAACACAAAAGCATGTAATGCTAGTCTTGAAATATTGATCTGATTTTACTTCTCTTCAAGTCTTCTTTCTTTTCATTGTTATAGTTACAATTATTGAACATAGTTTACCAAAGGAGATTTTGCTGCAGACGAAATATCCTCAATTTATTACTGCCCAAATTGTTGAAAATCTAGGTGGTTATTACTGCCCAAATTGTTTAAAATGCCTCATGCTAGTTTTGATGCAACTTGTGCATAACTTGGTCTTCCTGTAACTGTAGATGAGGCCATTTTATAACACTTTCTTTCCCTTTTTTTTGCAATTACCAGGCTGATGATTTGCACCAACAAATGCTACAACAAATGCACCATATATTGACAACCAGACAATCAGCCCGTGCGCTTCTTGCAATAAATGACTATATCTCGTCTTTGAGCCCTCAGTTCCCTGTGGCTTGCTGGCTTGCTTGGCCATGAGAATGAGAAGCACAAAAATTATCTTAATGACGTTATTCTAAAGACTGACTCGCCCCATCCTATGAAATGATCACTAGGCTTTGAGTTTGTACATGATCAGTCACATGATTCACCATTTAATGGACTGCTGCTGTTCTTTACCCCCAAACTCCCTTTGGGACTGGGTTTTTGTGCATTAGTCATCACATTGATGATCAAAGTGAAAATTGTAGATCTCTTCGTTGTTGATATGGTATCCATCTGCAGGTTCCAGTGTCACATATGGTACGGTTTACCCAGGTCTTTTATTCTCAGTTCTTTTGTTTGAACTTTAGTGCCAATAATCTGATTATGTTAGATGTTTAATAGAACCAGGATTGAAAATAGGATGGTATTTGTAATGTAGGTTACAGTAATCAATTTGTATACCAGAATCAGATAATATATTGTTGAAAGACTTCCTCTTTGGTGTTTGGATTTTTTTATTTCTTCTTCAACATGTAAATATGTTTTCGTGCAATATCATCGGCTATGATATTCCGCAGGTTGGCTGTATTGTTTGGTTTTAGTTGTAACTCAATTTGATATATACTAAAATATTTCCTGTGCTCTGACGAAGTTTGGTTATTGTTGGGTTATATCAAAATTATTTAATGCTTTTCTGGATTGAATTAGTAAAAAAAATAAAACGGAAGAAGAGCCTAACACTGTCCGCTTAAACAGAAAAAAATGAAATATTGTTTGGTTATTGTTTGGAAGAGGCGAATAGGGAGAAATGGAACAAAAAGAAAATATTTTTTCAAACTACATTCTTTACCTTTTCTTGTTTGGGAGTTTAATTAGAGGGAAAAGAATGAAATATTTTTCTTATTCATTTTCCTCTTAAGTACATTTTTTTTTTTTTAAATTCCTCCAAAATTTGGAAGAAGCGGAGGGGTTAAAATATGTTTTAATGATCTTTTATTGAAGTTTCCTCCAAAATATATACCTCTATTTTTATTTAAAAAGTGATATAATAGTAATTCTGATATAAAATGATGTCATTTTATTTCTTTTATTAAACTCCCAATTTTTTCTTTTTTCTTTTAAAAACTTTCGGTGTAAAAGTCTTGTCAATGGAAACCTGACAATTGACCAAGCATAACCCAAATAGAGATTTTTTTTTTTCATTTTTGGTGGTTGAGGTGTTTTGGCTCTCTTTCAAACCTATGCACCTTAAAACAAACGCTCGAAGTCACTATCTCATGGGTTAGTGGATTATTGCACGCGTCTACATCACATCCGATTTTTTAACATTAAGTTTTTTTTATCAAATAATCATATTTTTTCCTTCAATTTTACATTTTTATTTACTAACTTTTAAGTCTTTTGCTTTTAAACTTAAAATAAGTAGTCAAAAGATCATCTATAATAAATTCCATCTCATTTTTTTAATATATATATATATATATTTTTTTTTTTTATGTATTATGTAATTATTTATATATTTTTTTAAAAATAAATTAATTACTAATCCAATGGTTGAACAAGTGAACCATCATACCACTCTGTTGACAGTTCAAAGCTCGGTTCGGTTTTGATAACTATACTTATACCATATCTAATAATTTTCAATTAAATTAACGTTTCGCCAACTTCACAATTGGATTACATGTCCTCCATATACTCATCATGCTATATTTCACATAAATCCAATCAAAAACTTAGTTACATAGTAGAATTTTTTTAGCATAAAAAAGAAACCATAAATTTGAGCATTTTTATATGAGAATTCTTAATTTCGGATGTTCTTAATATTTAACAAGCATAGATGGGTATATAGAGATCATATTATGGTTTGGTAAAATATTGATCCTATTAAATTTTATTGGGTAGAATAACATTTTAAAAAAGAACTACACTAAATATAACTTGATCCTAATTCAAAAAAATAAAACTAATTTTTTTTAAGATTATCAAGAAGATAAACTAGCATGAACATGAGTGCATTTACTTAGCATTTAAGTGCACAGATAAATGTATGGAATTCACATATAGAACTCATGTAATACAATCCTTGGGTCTCATGCATAAAAGATTGCACATTGACGAAAACAATAAGAATATTATCACACATAACAGTACTCTATGAATAGATATACAAACAATATAAATCCAGCTAGCCATACCACAAAACGAAAATAATATATGGCCCAAGAGTTCAGAATGAGCATAAGCTTTAGATGCGTTTCCCTTACGCTATGTGACAATGTTTTCTTGCTACATATTTTACGCCACAATATCATATTCGCTTTACCAACTTGAAGCTGAAAAGCATGCACGTTGATACCGCCTGTTGTCATAGATATATGCAAGAGACACATTAGAATAGTTAAAGTGAGTTAAATGGTACTACTTTCATCACTTTTATACTCCTATATATGATGTGTCAAAAGAAAACCGATTATTTTTATGAATCTCTCAAACCGAGAGGGTGTGGGGGTCTGTGAGAAAAAGACGAGAGGGGAGGGGGATTTCTGTGAGGGAGATGAAGGACAGGGGGGTGGCTCGGGGAGAACAGAGGCTCATTGGGCGAGAGAGAGAGAGAGCAGAGAAAGTGAGCAGAAAGAGAGCAGAGAGGGAGAGCAAAGGTGTGAAATGTTTTCGAAAATGGTTTATGGAAAATTTTTCCGTAAACCGTTTTCCTAATTTTTGTGAAGGATTTTCCCTCTTTTTTTTTTTTTTTTTTTAGTGGATTTCAGGTTTTCCCTTTGGGGATTCAAGGAACCCCTAGTGGATTCTAGGGTTATTTTCTTAAGGTAGATGTGTTCTACTTCTTGCAATTTCCTCTTGCATCAAAGTCCGTGCACTATGGTTGTTCACTTGAGGGAGGAGTCCAAAGAGTGGGTTGGAGCACCGCGGGGTCACGGCTAGTAAGTATTACTTTGGGCTGGGTATTGGGTTATACTCATAGAGTCCTTGTTTTGTATATCTTCAAATCTCAACAATAGTGAAATCCTTTTTGGTTGGTTGTTATTGTGAAAACCACCCATAGAGTTTAAAACCCCCGTTTTGGAGGTTTCCTCTTTGTAACCAAATGGTACTTGTGCTCATTATGAGATTGGTTATAACTTATAAAGTTGATTTATAACATGGTTTATTTTCTTTCAAATATATATGCACCTGTTTAGCTATTTTGTATATTCCCCTCGTGTGTTAATTTAGTTATTTGTTTTCTTGTAGGTTCTAAATCATTTAGAGTTTATTTAGTGTTCAACAAGCTTTATGGTTTTCATTTTGTAACTTTTTATATTTTTCTTTTCTTTATTTATTATTATTTTATTTTTGTGAATGCCAATATGAGGTGTTGAACAAGAAGTCCACAACCAATAACTAAACAACAAAACAATAATAAAACTAAAATCTATGTTATTTTTTGGAATGCCAATATGAGATGTAGAACTACAAGTCCACAACCAATAACTAAATAACAAAACAATAATAAAAATAAAATAAATAGAAAAGTAAAGATGTTCAAGAAACATAAAAGGCAAGAAAGGTTATTGTTACATTACCTGTGTCTCCTGTACAAAGCAAAGAAGTGTACCACAGAGAAATTTAGCAGGTTGCCGCAGAGAGATGTTAGCGAACACTTGAAGAGCACCGTGATCAGCAAAGAAGTGTACCACTGAGAGATATCTAGAGTTAAATACTATTCCGCACTTTTGGTTATTTGAATGTTTGATCCAAACTGAAAAGTGATTGCATAATTGGTAATTTAAGTGAATACATTGGTTAAAATTGATCAAGTAGGGGTCTAAATTTCCAAACAATTTATTTTATATTGTTGTAACTAATATAATTTTTTTTTTTAATTAAATTTAGGTCTTACACGTTGTGTTTGTGTTATGTTGCTCAATTTAAGTGTTGCATGTTATATGACATAATTTCATTATGTGACTTATTATAAGTATATCAAAATTATTGACATAGTTTACTTTAAATGAAACTTCAATACCATATTTAAAAGAATTAAAATTAACAAAGTTTACTTTAAATGAAATTTTATTATCAAATTGTTTTAAAAAAAATTAAAACACCAGTGTTATTAAAACTCAATTATAAATTTTTTTAAACAATTTAAGGGGATAAAGATTTTATAAGCTATTATATATATATATTTTTTTAATAAATTTGGGCTTATATGATGTGCTTGTTGCCATGTAATTAACTTAAAGTAATTTTTAATCTTTTATTCTTATTATTCATTTTGTTATTGAATTTGAATTTAAAATATTTTTTTTAGTGTAAATATGATTTTCGATAAAGTGTATTGCATGACGTCCTATGACAGATTGGTGACAAAGTCTCTAACAGTAATATACTTTTGGATTTTGTCTTATTAGTTAAACAGAATTATTAACAAAAATCTAGAGACAGGGGATTGTTGTTATTTATAATTTACAATTTTACTTATTTAGGTATAAATGTAACAATGAGAGCTCTGGGATATCTAGACAATCTCTTCCTTCTCCTACTCATTCAGGTTTAATCTTTTACTGGAAAAAATATTAAAAAGTGGATATATCTATAAATTTTACCACATAAGTTAAGCAAACCGACCAATCACAAAATATAATTCATACATTTATTTATTATGTTATTGAAGTGGTATCAATTACAATAATTATGGCCTTAGTTTGTAAAGTTTTAAAGAAAAATCTTTATCAAAAAAAAGTTTTAAAGAAAAATTTATAATAATTTTAACATTTTCCTGATATAATATTTGTCTGACTGAAGAAGAGCCTATCTGACTTATTGACAATCCGTCTACATCTGTTAAAGTATGTTATACGATCATGGCAAAAGCTAATAATATGACTCCATTTTCCAAACCCCTGAGGGCTAGGATGCTTCTTTTGACAATGCTAAAGATTTTGGTTATACCAAGGCCTCAATAATGGAACTCGTCACTTAGCTTTATGGTTTTTCATTTTGTCACTTTTTTTATCTATGTTCTTTTCGTGAATGCCCATACCCTATGAGATGTAGAACTACAATTCCATAACCAATAACAAAGCAACAAAACAATAACAAATATAAAACAAATAGAAAAATAGAAAAGTAACAGGATTGTAAAACCAATGTGCAAATCAAAGATGTTCAAGAAACATTAAAGCAAGGAAAAGTTTCTGGTACATACCTGTGTCTCCTTTACAAAGCAAAGAAGTGTACCACAGTTGCAGGGAGATGTTAGCGAACACTTGAAGAGCACCGTGATCGGTTTTAATTGAAATTAAGGAAAAATCACAAGGATGATGGAGAACGAGCAAGTGGGTGTAATTATATGAGTGTAAATGTCTGTATCAAGAAAATGAGAATGGAAAGGTATCTAATTCTTACTTACTTGGCCATTTTGGCAATGTATCAGTGATGATTTGTTTATTAAGAGGCATCCTTACTTTGCTTGAACATCAATCTCAAGGGTATGGAAGCAAGTCTTCACTTTCTAGAATAGGGCCAATTTTTTTATACTATCATTTTGTTAACTTACTTTTTGGAAAAGACTCAGAGAGTTAAAAAAATAAAAAGAAGTATTAACCTACAAAAAGAATAAAAGGAAATAGAGATAACTAACAATTGTGGTGAAGAAGAGTGATAAATTAAGGTAATTAAGTTGGATTGGTATGCAAAAAAGTGTTGATAAGAGAATTTTTTGACAAACTCAGGATTTATTAAGTCAACAATACATCGATTAACCATGCTAACAGAAATGAAATTGGGCTGGTAAAATGAAATTAGACAGTAAAGACTTTTTTCTTTTTGATAGTTAACAACCACATACTTAAAACATCAAAATTTATCAATCTTGAATAGTCGGAATAGTCTGAATCTATTTGCCTTTAGACTTTAGAAGATGATTGTTAAATTTTAAAGTTTTCAAGAGATATTCGAAATCATCTGACTGCTTAGGGAAAAAAGTGCAATTTAATTACTAGGAAAAAAAAAAATTTCTAAAACAATCTCCTTGTTGGCTGAGTCATTGACAAATTGAGAATATATATATGTAGTCTTTACTATTATATGGCCAATCTGACATTTGAGTAATTTAAACACGCATGGTAATGTCAAAGAATAAAAAGTGAAGTGTCTTAAAGGTAATTAAGACACCCATGTTGACCACAATTCAACTCACAACGATTTAGATCGAAAACTTCGGTTGGTTTGTTTGTGAGATCTGCAATTTTTTTATTTATTTGATTTTGGTTGAATTAATATGAGATTGGAATGGTGAATTTTGTGTTTATATTAAATTTTGTGAGATCTGTAAATAGAATTGTTTTTAATTATTTTATACAAGCACTGTGATCGATTTTAAGTGTAATTAAGGAAAAATCACAAGGGTGATGGAGAACGAGCAAGTGGGTGTTATTATATGAGTGTAAATGCCTTTAGTAAGAAAATGAGAATGGAAAGGTATCTAATTCTTACTCGGCCATTTTGGCAATGTCTGAATGATAATTTATTTATTAACAGGCATCCCTTATATGAGTGTAAATGCCTTTAGTAAGAAAATGAGAATGGAAAGGTATCTAATTCTTACTTGGCCATTTTGGCAATGTATGAATGATGATTTATTTATTAACAGGCATCCCTACCTTGCTTGAACATCAATCTCAAGGGTATGGAAGCAAGTCTTCACTTTCTGGGACAATTTTTTATACTATCATTTTGGGAAAGAGTTAAAAAATAAAAGACGTATAAAACTACAAAAGGAATAAAAGGAAACAGAGATAACAAACAATAGTGGTGAAGAAGAGTGATAAAGGTGAGTTGGATTGGTATGCAAAAGGTGTTGATAAGAGAATTTTTAGACTGACTCAGGATTTATTAAGTCAAGTACTACAATAGATCGATTAACCATGGTAACAGAAATGAAATTGGGCTAGTAAAATGTACAATTTTATTTATTTATTTTAAATCGATTAGAACAAAATTTCAGTAAACTACTTAGATTACATATAAAAAGAAAAATCAGTTAATAAATATAGATATTACAAAAAAATTTCTAACTTTGGCCTAAAGTATCAGTACTTTTCTTTTCTCAAAAAATAAATAGAGAGTAGTCAGTTTATTAATTTAGACAGTCACACTACAAGAAAATATATAAATTGCGGCAAGGATTTTGCGTCAACCACAAAGTTGACGGAATAAGCCTTCGTAATAACCGGCCCTTTATTTAAAAAATAAAAACTTAATTTATTTTTCAAAAAAGATATTCTGTAACAAAAATCACGAGAAAGATGGAGCGGAGAGAGAATTAACGCTCTAAACATTTTCCTTTCTTTTAAAAGAAATAGCCATATTTAAGTTCAATTCACGCTTTTTTTTTTTTTTTTTGAGAAATATTTTTTTTCTTTCTCTCTTTCCATTTCTATGTTTTCAATGAATTGGAAATCCTGAGAGACAGGGAGAGAAAGAGAGAGATCAGAAAAAAAAAAGGGAGAAGAAGAAATATCCAATGGGACCTGAGCATTACACTCTTTACGAAGAGATCGGTCAGGGTGTGAGCGGTTCGGTCCAACGTGCTCTCTGTAAACCCTTCAATGAGGTCGTCGCTATCAAAATCCTCGATTTTGAACGTGACAATTGCGATCTGGTATGTATCTTTCAGATTAATAAGCTTTTGTTTTTTTCGTTTTCCGATTGCTATATATATATATACCAAATCATATCTGCCATATGTTTGATTTTTGTGTAAAAGAGCATTTTGAAAAATGTACCTCTTCAATTTAGCCCTACCAAACAAGCCGTAAGTGATTTCTCTCTTTGTCTCGTCTATCTTTCATCATTTTTTTTTTTAAAATTCTGATTCAGTTCGTTTTGCTTGGACTAGAATTTTTTGAATTTTTTTCTATACTCTGATCTCCTTTGATTTTTTAGGATGAGATTGTCAAATCTGTCTGTGCGAAGTATCGGCGCCTCCGGATCCATTGGTGAAGAAGGTACATGATTTCTAAGCTTAGCCTAAATTATTATTTTTATTTAAAAAAAATATTGTTTGAGCTGATATTGATAAAGAATTTACGATGCAACTTGATCTTAGTGTTTATGTTTATTTTCAACTTAATTTTAAGTAAAGCTCTGTTTGGTTTTGTCAGAAAATTTAAAGAGATTGGAATTCTGTATGTTAGGGTTGTTCTTCAATGTCAAAGATATTTCCAAACTTTTGGCATTCAATCCTATCTATTTTTGTGCCTTCTGATTGACCCGAAATTCATATACAGCTTAACAGATATATATATTGGTCACTTGAAAGCTGTAAATCCCCAAAAATTGTTATGAAAGTTATAAAGTAGTTTTTGGCTTATGAGGATAAGGACGTCTTGTTGCTATTATCTTATATGTATGTCAATTATTGTCAGTTGATCCATAAATGTGTTGAAAATCACATGGTGTTTCTGTTGGTTTCATTATGGAGTTTAGTGGCTGATACAAGTTTTGTATGAATATTTTGGCATCATGTATGTGAATACTGCATTGCCATTCTGCCATGCTTTCATGGAGCCTAAATTAAGTTAAAATCAAAACAAACGGTTTTATCTAGTTGAGCTGAATTTCTGAGTTCATTTGATTTCTGAAATTGAATTTGGCACTGCACTTTTTCACTAGCATATTTGTGTTCTTAAATTTCATATTTGTGCAGGTTGAGCATTTTGATGATTTCCTTCTTGCCTCTTCATGGGAAAGGTAATTTACATTCAACCATTACAGAAATATATGCATTTTGATTCTGAATGATGTTGACATTTGTCAAAGTTAGGTTTCGATGATATGTTGGCCAGCATTGGTACTTGATAATAAGTAATTAGCGTTGAATTATGCTTCTTTTTTGTATGATAGTAAGCATAGACATATAAGGAGTTATTGGAAGTGATAAAATATGGGCCGAAAAGTATAGTTGTTGAATTATGCTTCTTTTTTGTACCGTCATTTTTCCCTCCTATGCTTGAATTGTCTTTGGCACCTTGTCTTTGAATTGATAAAGGATTTGGCTTTATTACTGAACACTCTGTGGTAAGCTGAAGCAGTGTTTGATCTTGTCCCTCGAATGTAGGGTTTTATTTGAATTCTAGTTGCTTGTTGACACAGGGAAAGTTTCAGAATGGAACTTCACTTTGCATGAGTTGCAGTTGTGTTTTGGGGAAAAGGAGTTTTTGGCATGTTTTGACTTGCGGTTTGTATCACAGTTTTTAATGTTTTTGTTATCTTGAGTTATTCACCCCTTGTAATTGCAGGCGATTGCTCCTCAAAGTGCTAGTGGTGTAGTTCTTGATGCACTAGAGGCTTTTTGAACTGGAAAAAGAATCCTTTTGCTGACACTGTGAAGAAATTGGACTTGTTTTACTTCTCTTTTCTCTTGAGGATTGGTGAGTAATCTGTTATTTTTCATGTTGTTAATTTATCATATATCCTTCTGGAATGAATAAATAAAATCAATCATGTTGGCTAATTCATTTGTGTCTCTTGCTGCCGTAGCTTTCATAAAGCTTGCATTGGTTGCTAATAATCATTTCATTCCTTTCATTCTAAAACTCACTTTCTCTGCATTTGTCAAAAGCTAGGTTTTGGAGGGTATATACTTGGGATTATAATTTTTGGTTTTAGAGTAGTTATGTGAGGTGGGTTTTATTGATTATGTGTTTTTACAGATTAGATGACCTGAAGATTGGAAGCAGGCACCTGATCCTAAGAAACACTTGATCAAGACCTTTTTTTTTTTATTGTTTTTATTTTTATCTATTTAATTTTTTTGTTCCGGGTTGAAGGAAAAGGAATTTTTTTTTTTTTGAAGAATAAGATAGAATTTTATAGATATAGAAAGGTGAATACATAAACCAGAGATTTTATAGAGAAAACCCATGTATGGCCTCAGACCAGGAATGGGTTCACTGTACTCCCTGGCTTACAGCAATGCGGTCTTGAAAAGACACAAAGATATCTTAAAAAACTAGAAAGAACACAAAGCAATCCATGGGGAAAACTAGCAAGTTGGGCTAAGAGTTTTGGTTACGTTGATAATCCCGTAGCAATGGAAGGCCCGAGTACCTAATGCTCTGCTACATATTAAAATAGAGGATTTTTTGAGTGCCTCTCAAAACACATGTAATGATCAAAGAGAGGAGGTAAATTGTGTTTTTCTTCCCTAAACTATTGTGATGCGTGGCTTAAATTTTAACATCTAAATTTATGCAATAAATACATAAAACGCTTTCTATTTAAAATTGGTGCGAAATTTGACTCTTTTTTTTTAACACCTGATTATCAAGTGACTTGAAGAAAATTTAAGAACGTATCAACTTAACCAAAATGTCTACATTACTTTTGAGAGATAGTTAACAACCACAAACATAAAACATCAAATTTATCAATTTTGAATAGTCTGAACTCTGAAGCTAACTGCATTTAGAGTGTAAACTTTAGAAGATGATTACTAAATTTTAAAGTTTACAGAGGATGTTATTGAATATAAATTTTCTATCCCACTTTTTGTGTACCATTTTATATTCCATCGATCACAACTTGCCAAGTATTTTTTTTTTTCTTTTCTTATAAAACAACTCAGATTTAAAATTGAGAATATGCAGTCTTTAGTCTATACTACTATATGGCCAATTTGACATTCGAGTAATTAAAACACACATGGTAATGTAAAAGAATAAAAAGTGAAGTGTCTTAAAGGTAATTAAAACACACGTGTTGACCCACGAAGATCCAAATCGAAAGCTTCGGTCGATTTGTTTGTGAGATCTTCAAAAAAATAAAAAGAAAATCCAATTTTTGTTGCTGTTTTATTTTGGTTGAATTTTATGAAATTGGAATGGTGATTTTTGTGTTCACAGTAGATCTTGTGTACACCCACTTGGTGTTGGAAATGTTTTAAATTTCCAGTGATTGACCCAAACTCGATTTTAGCCCAAATAGATACAGAGCCCAGTAACCTTTAGTCGCTTCCCTTTCCCAATTTTCAATCTAAGCTAAATTGATCTCTTCGTGTCATGCTCGTATATAAATATAAAATTCCCTCACTCACTCCTCTAACTAAAAAAGGCACTATTGCAAACTTAAGAAGCTATTTGTGCTTTAAATAATTAACATCATTGCTGCTGTACTAAGCGATGGTCTGCAAGAATGTTGTTTTATTTGGAGTCAATTCATGTGGCTTATGTTTTGTTCAATGATTGTACTTGATGATATGTTTGAACCTGCTCGCACTGCATCTATTAGGATTTATGAAAGGGATAATTGCATCTGTCGTGGTCACATTATGCATTACCTGTCAAATTCTCTATTAGATATTTATTGTTCTTATAATTCTGCAAAAGAAATATGGGTTGCTTTGAAAAAGAAAAACTCAACGGAAGACGCAAGTCCATGACTTAAAAAAACATTGTTTTGAAATCCTTGTTGAGAAATTGTTCAATGTCTCAATGATGATGCATTCCATGAGTACCAAAACCAACGTGGGAGTGTATGTACATGTCCAAGATATTTGACATGGAAATAAAGACTATAGTATCTACTTTCTTATGTTTCAAGTAATGGAAGTTCTGATTTTCTAACATTTAGCCATTCTGATTACGACATTGTGTCTTTCTTCTTCATTAACACATTTTTGGAAAGGATGAATTGTAGATGTTTGTGACTGAGAAAAACACTTTAGGCCATTCTGTTTTAACATGTGTCAAAAATTAAAATCTTCTATACCTTGTTTCTATCTTGGCGGCATTTCTTTTTTCTTTATTTTTATAAATCATTTTGTAATGTGTGTAACTGAATTGCCAATGGAGGTGCAGCTTGTTGTGAATCAATTGGAGCCTTTAACTGAGCAACAATTGGTAGGCATCTACAACTTGCAGCAGTCATCCCACCAAGCTGAAGATAATATATCACTAGGCATGGAGGCATTGCAGCAATCCCTGGCTGAGACATTGGCCATTGCAGGAACCATGTATTAAAAAGAAAAGAGAACAATAGTATTTTCATTCAATAATACCATTTTTTTAGAACAATTTTTGTGCCATGATTCCTCATATGTTTTACCTAGGTCTCTTATTCTCATTTCTTATGTCTAAACTATATATAATGCGAATAATCTGATTATGTTAGATGTTTAAAAGAACCAGGAAGGAACATAGGATAGTATTTGTAATGTAGGTTACAGTAATCAGAATACCAAAATCAGATTTTATATTGGTGAAAGAGTTCCTTTTGGTGCTTGGTTTTTTTCTTCTTCTTCAACATGTAAATATGTTTTTGTATATGCACAATTTCATTGGCTATGATAATCCCGCAGGTTGGCTGTATAGTTTGGTTTTAGTGGTAAGTCGATTTTGCATGCTGAAATATTTCTTATGCTCTGTGGAAGTTTGGCTATTGTTGGGTTTCATCAAAATTATTTAAAG